>VWPU01005495.1:0-279634 GCA_013398955.1 Callaeas wilsoni
GCCTGCCGCTCGCCCCCGCCGCCCGCCCCGCTCCCAGCTGGGGACCAGCGGCTGCGGCATGAGGGAGAGAGCAGCGCGCTGGCACGGAGCAGAGCAGCTCCGAGAGCCCACGGGCCGTCAGAAAAAGTGAATGAAATGCTTTCAAAGGCACTTACCAAATGTATGAACCCAGCTGCTGTCAGCCACGTGCTGATAAAGATAGAGCACAGATTCACTAGCTTGATGGAATTACTGGAAACAAAGAAAACAAATAGGAATTTAGACTAGAATTTGGCACACATTTTTTACAGGTACCTGTAGACGACTGCATACTTTAGACTCAAGAACCTGATGATTATTTCCCAAAAGAAACAGACTCCCTAAAAAACTTATTCAAAAGTTTATGTATGATATGTATTATTTTTCCTTTGGAGAGTTCACATTTTCAGAAGTTAGATAGCTTGAAAAGAAAGTCCCAATGTATGAGAGGAGAAAAACAAACAGAAACCTTAGCTGCATCGGTAGTCATAAACAAACTAATAGAAATAAATAATGCTTATTCACACATAATTTCGTTGCCTCTCTACACTCACCTCTTCATTTTTCACTGCTATACAATCAGAATTAGTCACATGTAAACATACAAAAAATACAGGAGAAAATTATGAATCCCAAATTAAAGAACTAAGGTATTTTACAGTTCCCGTGTAAAGTCCTAAGTATTTTTCACATTATTCTGCTTGCATGAACTCCTATGGACCTCCTTATGGAAAATTCACGGGAAATTAGAGTATTTCATATTTCACATTCACATTTTGCTCAAAAAAACCCAAAAAAAGGTATAATTTAAATGCACCAATAAAACTCTGCAAACACTTTTTATTCACACTGAGTAGTATCTTCCCTACTGTAGCCAGAAGTGATTTTGAAGCAAGGACCTCATTCGGTTCAGCAGGATAATACCATACTTAAAATCTTGTGGAAGAAATACAAATAAAACCTGCTCCCTCTCTTCTCATAAAAGTCACTGTCCTAAGAAGGATATTCAACAAAAACGTGAGGAACTGCAGTCCATGTATGACTGTGTTTAAACAATCTTACCCATTCATGGTTTTGAAAATATTTATAAGGAGGTATAACACCTCAGAAAAAAACCCCACAACTATCCCTAAAGCAATACATTCAAAAATATAAAAATTGGGAGAAATTCACTAGTAGTGTTAGCAAGGGTAGTTTCGTGGTAGAATTAATTAATGTTTCTGTTTATAACTATTTTAAGGACAATAAAAATGTATTCTTTTCAGAATAAAATTGGGAAAAGAACCTGGAAAATTAACCAGGTCCATTTAAAAAAAATTTAAGAGTTACAGTCAGTAACTTTGGGAGTACAAAGAAAAGAATATGACTGGGTGATATAACAGATGCTGAAATGAATACTGTACTCAAAAATAATATACCAGCAGTCTTGTCATGAGTGTTCACCAACATCAACATCTATTCCCTATTTTTCTCTTAAATTATGGGTGATTAAAGTCGCTATTGTTTTGGTGGTAACATTCAGTTACAGCACAGGACTCTAACCAAAGGGTTCCTAGATTAAACAAAATCATGGGAGTGATGCTGATGCAAAGCTCCATTATGAAAGGCTGAATATTATCCATCACCTGAACTTCGAACACGAGATGTTCCTGATAAAATAATGTGTCTGTTCATATTACTGCAATACCCATTAATAGTAACTATTTACATTACTTGTTTGGTACATTTTATTTTTGCAGATTGATCAAACACTGTACCTTGTGTGTCCTCTATGAAATACTCCCTGTGTTTCTGACAGAGTCTAAATATAGATGAAGGATTAGTCATAAACATTTTCCCCCTCTTTAAGCTCTTTCCAACATCTGTCCAAAATCCCTTACTGTGAGCCCTGCCTAAGCCTCTGCAGTTTTTTTGAAAAATATTAGAAAACAATGAAGGAGAGAAATTTTTCAACTGAAAACTGTAGAATTCAATTTCATAAAACACGGGGACAAAAAATCTTGAGTAAAATACATTTAATTTCAAATTAGGGAAACAAAAGGGTTCTTGGGAGACTACAGTCTTTTGAAGTCCCACTGTAAAATTTTGCTTTGTCTTAGGGGCTCCTTCCAAATATATTTAGCTTTTTTTTCAGATATTCTAATAATTACCTCACATTTTGCTAGTCTCCTTACTGCCTTTGTTTTGGCATTGTGCAGCTTCTTTCATTGGATTCCACTTTTTGGAATGGCCCTTCTGCTCACTGTGTAAATAGTGTATGTTCCTTTAATCCTCATATCTCAGTCAATATTTCCAGAAGTAATTTTAATTTACACATTAGAGTCAATGTTTTTCTTTACTGGAGAAAAGAGGAAAAGGAGGAGAAAATTTCTTCTGCAATTGCACTAAATATTAAAAACACAGCAGTGCCCAGCATACTCTATCAGTTTTTCATCTTCTCAGTTGTTATGTGTTATTAATGCCAAATGCACTGAAATGCCTAGGTCGAATAAGTTCCATACCTTTTTCACATAAATACACATCACCTTAGAGAAATCTTATCTTTTGCTGAATTTTTAAATAATAAAAAGCACTTTTTTTCCTCTACTATAATTTCAAAGCTAGTAACGATACACTGAATTTGCTATCCCAATTCAACAATGCAAGGTCTGTCATTGATTCTTTATCTTTACAATCACAAAAAAACCTAAAATGTTGAAAATTTCAATAAAATCTTAAGAGTGGACTGCCAAAAATGCTATAGTATCTTAATTCTAGAAGAGTTTTAATCATCCGTGAGGAAAATGATATTGCAGTAGCTGGGCAAAAGCATACAATAGAGTGTAAGATTTTAATAATGAAGGTTTAAAGCCACACTATGTAATTGAAATCACTGCTTGAATTTAGGAAAGTAAATTTTATTTAAATAAAATTAGATTTGTTGAGACTACTAGTTTAACTGTTCTAACTTGTAAAAAAATTTCTAAAGATTCTCCTCTAATCACGAGGGCTCAGCACACGGTTTTTTTTAGGAAGCTAAATAATCCAGAACCAGAAGCTCTCCATTAAACAGTATTTTGGTACTGTAAGAGAAGATGTGTGTGCAGCACATGAACTGCAGTTCTGATGGTACTTCAGAACACACTGAAAATAGGAAGAATTCTCATTAAAGGTTGAAGTAGCAGTAATAAATGAATTTTCTAGCTTGTTGCTTTCTAAAAGCTAAACTCGTGCAAGACATTAAAAAAAACCCAAAGCACTCACACGATCAAATTTATGTCAGGTGCAACTAAAAACTTTTCTGGAACAAATTGCACTCTGTTACTTTGTTTCAATTTGACATATCCATTAAAAATAAAAAATGTTTTGTGACCATTGATGACATTCCAAATTATTTAGTTCATTTCAGGTTATTAAGTAAGACAAAAAAAGAGAGCAGACATGACTTTCTGTTGCATTTCTCTTGCAGGAACAGCAAGAGGCAGTGACAATGTTTCAGATAAATAAATGATGTTAGTGATGAACTGCTAAGGATGAATTAGCTGACTAAACTGAAACACTCATAAAAGAAAGTTTTGCTTTACAGGCTTTCCAATAATCAACACTTGAGGTTTACAGATATTTTGACAGTCATATAAATAATCACAGAGATGATGATCTCTCATGTAAGATAAATTCTGCACTGGAGAAAGGCTATTTCAATGAACAGGTCAATCTTGAATAAACCAGCTCTGAGTACCTTGAATGTGATTAATGCACATTTATGGATCTGGAATTTCACAAATGCCCCACTACTGAAGGGGCTATTAGCTTCTATCCAAAATCCTTTGAGTTTATGGAGCTTCTCCACTGACTGCCATTTCTTATGGCAAGTTTGTTCTGCATGTTAAATCTTATTCTCCTTTACCATACTGAGCATTCTGAGCTGTGGGACTTCACTGCACATTCTTTGATGTCTTTGTTTGACCACAACTGCCTTCCTTCCAGTAACACAGCCACAGGCAGACAGTGTGAGAGTTTTACAGCAGAGAGAATAGTTTCAAGGTTAAGGGTTGCAGAAACAGCTGTTCACTCTGAATGTGTACAAATTTCAGTACCTATTTTCCCATTGCTACTAATTATCATAGCAAGAAATGGATTTATCTGCATATAAAGTCCTCACACATCTACAGCAACTGGTGCAGAGAGGAGAGGTTTCCAGAAGGGAACTGAGTTTACAGTAATTATTGGAAGCTGTGTTCAATACTTCCCCTGGAGCATTTTAGAGAATGATGAAAAACAGTATGTCGTCAACTGCAAGGTGTGGGAAGGTTTCTCTTTATTTCCTTCAAAATGGTCTTTTGTCAAAAATTGTGCTTTTCCTGCACAGCTTTCATGTATTAATAGGCCAAAGAGCCAGTAAGCCAGAAGGTTAATTGGGGTATTTTAATTATTATGTGGAAGAAATACTGAAGATAATGAACACAATATTAAGATAGCTCAGTGTGATTTTTTTAATATATTTTTGATGTGAAAAACAATGCTCAGTTGAAAAAACCTGGAAAAGCCACAATGATAAATTCTCAAAATACCTTTTAACTGTATTCTGTTGAATAAATTTTGATTTCAGTTTTATCAAGACAGCAGAATATGGACTGATTATATGGAAAGAAGCAATGTTTAATCAGGGCAAAGCTATGTAATTCATTCTGCTTTTAATTTATCATCACATAACCTTGCTCAATATTTCAAATCTAAAAAAACATCAATTAAAATCTACTGATCACATTGTAAAAGACGCTATCACTGACAAATCATTCATCAGCAGAAAAAGCTTTAAAGAACAGATAACAAGTGGTTTTTTTCCTCCAGAAAAGGAAATCATGTATTACTAGGGCCCCAAATCTAAGCCATTTATGTTCTGTCACCAATGCAACTAAATCAGCATGTAAGAAGAAGTCTTACCTTGTTTTAAGTATATTCAGAAACTGCAAGATTTCTGAAAACTGTATCAGTCTAAGGGCTCTTAAAAATCTTAAACCTGCAGTAAAAGAAAACAAAGTTATAGTAAAGAATAATTCAAATTATAACAGCATATCACAATGACAGCGATCAATTAAATCAACATAGGTAGCATACAAAATGTCAAATACCTTTGAAATGCTCTTCCATATTTAATTGTTCAAGGATCCTTAGCGGGTATTTTTTAAGTTGTTTTAAATTTATTTCCCTAAAAAGTGGTGTATCCTGCCAGAAAGCCTTAGTTTATGTAGGAAGCAATGGGAGAGGCACACAGGCTGAAAGCTAAGGGGTGAAAACCTCACGGAGGTTTCTCTCGGTAGCTGTAGCGCTCATGTCCTCCTCTTTCAGGCTGTCACACACAGGCAGGTCTGAAACGACTCAGTCCTCCGAGCTCCCACGTTGCTTAGTGAAAAATAACAGATCACGGGCAAGAGATCTGATAACCTGGATAAAGTAGACTATTTGCCCGATTAAATTGGTAAATCTTAATGACGTAAAATTTTTTATTGTAATAATGCTTCCTATCTCCAGCCTAATTTTCAGAGAACTCTACCAGAAGAGCAGAGAAATTACACATTTTTCTTAAAAATGGTAAATTTACTATAATTCTTTCCATCAGTCTATAACTATAGGAATACATTACATTTCAACTATTTTAAAAAGAGTATTTTTACAAAGAAACAGCATTTTCATGTTGAAATCAGATTGCGTGCATAGCAATTCCCAGACAACTTCAAAGTCAGTGAGACAAAGAGAGCGTGTGCAAGAGAAACTAATATAGAAGATTAAGGGATTAAATTATTAAAATAGTCTTATGCTGATAGTAAATGATTTGGCGGCAGATCTTTGGCATATGAATAAAAGTACACTCTGTACTGTACATATGCACAGCTTATAAAATTAAAGTAAAGCTTGAAGGATAATTTTTATTAAATAGTACAGCCAGGAGTTACATAAAAGTTGTGTAACGTGGTATTGCAACTGTTACAGGATGGTCCAGAGCAGCTTCTTCTCATACGTTCTCCTTCTTGACATTTATTTTACCCAACTCCAGTGCAAGAAACCACTTTTTATTTCTAGAAACTTAAGCAAATACTGATCCTGGCAAATACATAAACCTGGTCACAACTTTGATCATCTCACTGGAATAAGAGGTTCCCCTCAAGCAAAAAGGTGCATGTGGCAAGATGTGTTTAAATCAAGACTTTTTCCTGCAGTATTCTTGGAAAGTTGTTAAATAAAGTATTTGCTCTTGCTAAGGCTTATAAATAATCCTGTTAAGTAGCCTTGTTAAGACTCCCAAGTAGTGTTAAAGTACCCTCCTGTCTATTATAGGGATATAAAGTTTCTTTTTAATGACTGACTGTGGGGAACTCTGAAAATTAATCACAACTTGTTAAATGGATTCAGGGACCTAAATGAAAAGCAATAAAATGAAGCTTAATAATGATAAATGTCAGATCCATTTGCAATTAGAGAATGATAACTCTGGATCATATTGCTGAGACTCTGAGAGACACATCCCTCTGCTCCGCTTCCAGCAGTTCCCACAGTTCCCACTCCTATCCAAAGAGACGTGGTTAGACAGGGAAGGAGAGGATCCTTACTAGCAATCATAAGCTTCCCAGCTCTTTTTCATCCAGCTGCTTTCCTCACTCCACCCCCTATGAATTTTTATGAAAAATGGCTGGTGGGAGAAAAACCCTTCCTCTCAAATGCTTTGCACTGTATCTGAAGCTAATGAGATGACCAAGTTAACCATTGCCATGTTTCAAAAAGAAACCTGAGAAACATCTAAGTTAGCAATAAAACCTCTATCTCCAAACCATTATAAGGTTTAAGTTACATTTTAATTTCTCAGACATCAAATGATAGAAGAAAAATACTATGGTTTCAATGTATTTTTTTGTGGAAGAAGAAAATCATTATAGACGAAGTTCTGCATTTGCTGCAGCCCACACAATTTAAAAAAACTCCCTTCAGAGAATAGAATTAGAAAAAAAAAAGCTAGAGAGTTTGCTTAGACAGTGTAACTACAAAATAGAACTAGCTTTCAACTGTAAAAGCCAAAGGTGTTATAACATGGCAAATTAATTCTTTCCAGTATCCTAAAGTTTTCTAGGCACAAACAGATCTGCTATTATATTCCTATATGTATTTTATGTGATTTTCACAGAATTGTACAATAGTTCGGGTAGGGAGGAATTTTTAAAGGTTATCTTGCCCAACCCTTCCTTGCAGTGAGCAAGGATATTCTTCAGCTAGATCAGATTGCTCAGAGCCCTGTCTGGTCAGACACAGAATGTTTTCAAGAATGCGGCATCTACCACCTCTCTGGGCAACCTATTCCAGTGTTTCACCATGCTCATTGTAAAAAAATTCTTTATCTGTAGTCTAAACAACCCTCTTTCATATTAAAACCATTACCCTTCTATTGCAGCAGGTTCTGTTAAAAGTCTGCTCCCTTCAGGTACTGAAAGGCCACAAGTTCTCCCCAGATCCCTCTTTCCTTCAGCTGAACAACTCCAGCTCTCTCAGCCTTTGCTCACAGGAGAGGTCTTGCGTCCCCTTTTTTGTGCCGAGGGCCCCGAGCTGGACACGGTGCTGCAGGTGGGGATCACAACAGTGGAGAAGAGGGTAGGATCTCCTCCCTTGCCCTGCTGCCCACGCTGCTTTGGATGCAGCCCAGGACACAATTGGCTTTCTGGGCTGCAAATTCCCATTCCTGGCTCACGCCCAGCTTTTCATCTATAAGCACCCCCAAATCCTCCGCAGGGGCTGCTCTCAATCCCTTCCTCACCCAGCCCGTATTGACGCTGGGGGTGGCCCCAGCCCAGATGCAGGACCCTGTACTTGGCCTCGTTGAGCCTGAGGAAGCTCCCACAGACCCACTTTTGAACTTGCCCAGGTCCTGGATGGCATCCCATCCCCCCAGGCACGACAACTGCACGCTCAGCTCGGTGTTCTCCGCACGCCTGCTGAGGGTGCACTCGAACCCAGTCTCACAACTGAGATGGGCTTCTCTCTTTCAGGTCTACCAACTTGCCAAGAAGAGAAACGACTGATGGTTGTTTATGCACCAAAGCAGAAAGCAAAATCCACTAATAGGAGCGCTAACAAAAATTCCCCCTTTCCCAAAGCTGTTTCAGTGACATACACAAATGTGCACAGCTCTCTTTCCTTGGCAATATTTGGGAATGTGTTTTATACAAGTGGAGAAGAAGAATTTCCTTTCTTATGAAAGACCTACAAAACTGTTTTACATTTAAATTATATAATCAAGGAATTTGGAATCATTGTAATTTTCTTATGGTATCTGACTAGAATAGGATAGAATCTGCTATACTACAAATTATTAAAAAAAAAAGTACCAAAATATTTAATTTACCCTGAAAAATCTCTCTATTCAGAGAAAAAATACACAGGTAAAAATAAAAGAAGGACCTCTTGAGTTTCTCAGTCTTTTACTTCTGAATGGATGAATAAAATACACTTAGAAACTGGAGTTTATTTCAGCTGCAATATCCAGGAAAAACCTAAGGTATTCATAGATATCAAGATCAGAAAATCTTTTATGATTATAAACCAGATTCCTTTAACAATATGAGACAAAGTGTTTTAGTCAATAGTTTCTGCCTCTAGTATAATAATCTGCGTTGTAGGTATGATGATTCAAATAAACCTTCAACACTACCACGGGATTATTTTCTTACTGCAAAAATATTTGTTTAGGTACCTGTGTTGCCTGTGCAGCAAACAGACCATTTTCAAAATAAATTTCCAAAATACAGTGAAAATGTAAAATATGTGTATAATATTATTTCATATCGTGGTGTTCAACCTAAAATCTGTAAAAAATCTGTAAAAAATGGTCACTAAGAGATGCTGAATATTGCCAAAGACCCGTGAAATCAGTTCTAGAGAAATCAATTATCTGTTCAGTAAGAGGCAATATACCATGCTGAATTACCAGGCTAGATCTGGAATACAGCAGGAGCATTTTTTCCTGACTCTTTACTAAGGACCCAGCAAAATGGATGCCTTAGAATAGAACAGTGATACCGACACGGCCAATAAACTTTGTACCAGTAGCATTGCAATTACAGTAGAAAATTATTAGCTTATCCATAAAGTTTACAGCAAAGTAAACAGTATTATTTAAAGCTTTATTTGACTTTACAGTCAATAGGGTATTTTCCTGTCTGTCAGACAGTTTTGCAGTCTCTCTGCTGAACTGATGCTTTCCATGGGATTAATATATGGCAGCAATCAGGATTAGCTATGTGTTGCAACCCCTCCACACTCACCAACCCCCCCCCTCAAAAAAAAAGGAAATGTACCATTTAAAATCTTTAAAGGGAAAGGCAAGGAAATAATGATATATTATTTTAATGAGATTTTAATGAATAGAAACAGGAATTGGGATATTTCTTCATTCAACATGAGGGGTCAATCAACAAGAACAGCACCAACCATTCCATTGTTTCTCACCGATGAGATATGTAATCCTCTTCTTACTGCCTTACGCTGTTCATTTTTTTTCTAATAGACAATAGGAATCCAAAATATTGGTGTAAGGGTTCAATACACAGATTGTTTACCACTTCTACTCCTGACAAATGATTTACCCATTCATCAGAACAGCATCTTCATCAAGCATATCAACAGCTACTTCTACCCTAGAGTTCATTAAGTCCACGTGGTTTACTGAAGACTGAAGAAACCTCAGAATCCATATGTAGGAACCCTTTTTGAGACACAGGATGGAGGGATAATTTTTAGGATGCAAAATAATCCCATTTTGAACATCTTCACACAGTGCAGCAGAGTTACCTGAGATCTTACTCCCTGTACATAGGCTTGAAAATGAAAGCTTAAAGAAAAAAGACAAGAAGAAATAGAATGGGAGGAAAAGGATCTCTCATTCCTTGGAAGCAACCCCGAAAAAGTATTTTCATACATCTCCCCACCTCAGTTATGCAACAGTACAAGTGGGGAGAACAGCCCAGAGCATGAAAGAAATCAATGCTCTATGACCAGGACAGTAAAAATGCTCTCAAGTATAGAATCTACGTAGCTTGCTTTCAAAAAATGCTGTATCAAAGATTTGTTAATAGATCTCTCTGCTGCACATTCCTTCAACTTAATATTACACCTTTTAAATAAGGACAGCAGTTTCAAACAAAATTTCTTGACAACACCAACACTGCAGAATATTACATTCCATCCTTCAATACAGACTGGATTATTCAATCTTAGGTGAACAATGAACCCTTTCCCTTGCTGGGGAGATAGGCGTACATTACAGCACGTAAGTTTGGGAAAGAATTCTTCCTACAAAGCAAATGAAATACTGCAGGGGTTTTTTTTAAGTTGAAAAATAAAACAGAATATCTTTTGTAGAAAATACAGTAATACTAGCACCAGAGACAGTATAACAAACTACAGTTCTGAAGAAAAGCTTAGAGTTGGACCTTACCCCAGTATGAGCCGACCCTATAACACGACACCAAGGAGTTTCGCAAAGTTCGTTGCTCTTCCTTTTCAGGGATATTATGTCCAGGTTTGACACGATATCCATTTTTGAACAATTCTCCATGAGATTTTTTACGCCTTCTAGTACTTTTGTACGTTTCTGTACGCGTGCCCCCAGAAGGGTTGTGGTAGACTAAAATCTTGCTGGGAATCATGACTATGTATCTTCAGCTCCAGGAGCACTGACCGTAAGTACTGTGGTGCAGTCTTCAGTCACAGCATTCACTGACAGCGAAGATGGTCATAAATTTACCCTTCCTTTTGCTAATTCAGTATGAACACGGAGAGACAGCCCAAGAGTTCTTTCTTTAACAGAACTTCTCTTTGGGAGCAGATTTGTTTAACTGGACATAGGATAAAGTTTGCCTTTACCCGTTGTTATCAAAAGATAATTCAGTATAATCTAGTCCACTTCCCTTAGCTTGAAACAAACAGAATGAATTCAGATACAAAACTCAGCCTGACAAAACAGACTAAGAGTATCACAAACTGGATGGACAAAACAAATCACAGAAGCAAGCAGGCAGTGCAGATGCTCCTCTGATCCGTGATGTATTAGAGCTTAAAAGCCATCTTCTATCCGGATATTACCACATAAGCTTCTTTCGGATACATCAAAGAACCACACCCATCTATTCAAAACCCACAAACATGATGCTGTTCACTTGGAATGAACAGGTACTCTCACAAAGAATATAGTTCTTTTCATTCAAGTCCATAAAGGGAATTATTTACTGTGTATTAGTTTCTTTGGCAAGTTCACGTGTCTGTCTTCCAGTTAAAACTGGTATGCAGAAGGCAGAGGTCACATAATCAGCCAACTCTTACAGGATTTATCCCAGATGAAATAAAAAAACCTCCAACAAATAAATACAACAACCCTTCCTCCAATCCCAGTTAATGACAGCTATCTTACTGAAGGGAAAATAATTCAAAACAAAAAAATTTAGCCATCAGGCAAGAGCACAAAGAATAAAGTCCATATCTCTCTCAAGCAGACTTGGTCTGCGAATATTCACAAAACTGGAGTTTTGTTCAGTCAACTAACATCTCATTCAATTGGATAAAGCTCTTCAAATTAAAAGTAATCATGATCTTCCATTACATATGATAGGTTTTGTTCATGAATTTTCCCTGCTTTGAGCATAATACACAAACTTCATCTTGAAAACCTGTCTTCATTTTGACAAATATGCTTATCATTTCTTTTTTTCTCTCCTCTTTTTTTTCTTTGTTTTTTGGTCTCAGAAGACCCACAAATATACCAATGCCATCTGGAGTACAATGCAAAGCAGACACAAAAATAGGCTGCACCATGTGCTTATATGAAATACACAGGATTTCAAAGCATTTTGGAAATGTTATTAAGGGGTGGACTTGCCAAATATAAAGAGGAGAGTAATACACATAAATTTCAAATTATAAGTAATATGCAGAGGCAAACTACTTCCATGAGTCCTTTCAATTGTAATCTTTAAGACTACATTCTTACAAACAACCTGGTCACATTCTCACTGGTCACTACAGCCAGGTTCCACTGAGTCTATAGGCATGGGTTTTATGTCCACATGCTGCCAAACATCCATGACATAACTGTGAGCGCTTGAATCATTCCTCTCAAACTGAAAAGATTCCAACGGAGTAGTACTTACCTGTGCTACTAATCACATCTTGTACAGCTCAAACTGAAAGCACGTCCTACTTACTTTTTACCATATAAGGCACACTATTTCCCTTTCTTTCTGTATTTCCTCTTGACTAGTATTATAATCTTGTTATTATCCAATTTTAAACCTATCATTAATGTACTTCATACTTAGTATAGCAAATGTTTGGGTGTAGAATCCATTTACCTTGAAAGCCTGGAACATCTCTAAAGGAAAACAGGACCAAAGTAATAAATAGCAAGAGCCAAGCTGTTTAGTTTACATAACCTATTATTTTGGTTTTAACAATTTGACAGCATTATTTTAACTCCTCAGCTTCCTGGCATAGTCAGATTTTTATTAATTTGCTTTCTTTTCGGTCAGTGCACTGCTTGATCTGTTGCATACATCAAAATTTGAAAACATAAATGAAATTACACAAACTGGGATTAAATCTAAAATAAAACTGCTCCACAAGTTTAAAAAAACCTAATATATATAAATTTGAGCAGCAGCAGGATGATGTCATATTGTGCTGAGAAGCACTCTTCAACATCACAGCCAGTTGCACAAAGCTGTTTGTATTACTTTCCTGTACAGATATTTCTGCTTACCAAAGGAATATTATTTTAGTATTTTGTTCTACAACCCAATTACCCAAGACGGCTTGTTGTTTTCAGTGACATTACAGTTCACTACCATCTCTATCTATTACTTGGCCAAATTTTTATACTAGATGTAAAATTAAATTACAGAAAATTGTTCTCTGTACACTAATTTTTTTTTTCAGTTATCAAGAAAAACACCTTTTAGGTAGTCTAGCTAAGGTGAGCATCTGAGTGAAAGCCTGAAGTCCAATTAAGCACATGAAGATGGTGCCATCAGTAAAATAGCACTGTTTCCTACCCCTGTGAAGGACACGGTCCTTGGTCTCCTGGTCTGAGGTAGACCTAAAACTCCTAAACCCTGTGTTACCAGTAGTACCTGAGATGTCTGCAGTCTGCTCTGAAGTATTTAATCCAAACTAATCAACAAGCATTCTCTTATAAAGAGCTCTAGAATGACTTTTAACTATTTTGCCTTCAATGAATCCAAGCTACTTACAAGTGAAGTTTTTCATATTTTCTACAGAAGCATACCCTTCAAGGATATCTCTCCATGACCCTCCTTGAACTTGTCATAAAAACAGATTTACATACTTATGGAAGTAGTGCTATAATTAAATGACAACTGGCTTTCAAAGTCCATCCAAATGTGAAGCTATTAAACTTAAATATGCAGGAGAAGAAAGCGAGACTTGTCAGCAGCTAAGCTCCACTTTACCTTTGGCAATGCAGGGACTAGGTACTTGCAGTATCTTGAAGGAGAGGAGGGGAAGATTAGATCCTGCCTTGGAAAACAAATGTATTGGGTAGAAGTGGGTATCAAATTATTGTCCTTTAAAACACAGCTTAGACATGGGTGACTGATTTGCTGTGCTTTTGTAGGATACTATTTGCTTACCGTTGTGCTCAAAAGCACAATCTGTAAAAAACCACAAAACAAAAGGAAACCTGCCAAGGAGAAACCTGCTCTAGAAAAAAATAACTTATATCCTGTGACTATTCTCTCCTTGAAAATTCATTTTTAATTTAATTTATAATAAATGAACACAGAATTTTCCCCATGCTACCTTTCCTCCCTTTTCAATTGCTACTTCTGAAATGACAATGTAAAAGCCATTGATGTACACAAAGTGGCCCATAAAATTTTCATTGCTGCTATTTCGAAAATGGTAAAAAGTATTATTCATAGAAAAGAAAAAATAACCTGCTATGTCTGAATATAAAAACTATACAGGTTGGTCAACGAGTACTTTTTAGTACAGCTTTGTAGTAATGTCTATGGATTATGACAAAACTAGAATAATGCCAATTCTGCCAAGAATTTACCACTCATTAATCTCACTAAATTATTTAGAAAGTAAATTTACAATGCAATCTTGAGGTCTTGAGAAAATGCATGCAGTTGCATCATTTATTTTTTATCTCCCAGTCTCAAAGTTTTATTTTTAAGCTATTAAACCATTTTCAGAAAGCCTGGCATTAGCAATAACAAAACCAGTCACTCCATATGTAAACATTAACTTTCCTGCTTTACACCACTTCAGGCAACCATGTCATATTCCACAAACCAAGCACAGATATAGCCGGTAGTGAATGAAGAGCAGATCTTCACAGAAACCCAGAGAGCATTAACTCGTAAACATTGTATATTACAGAAGCAGCATTATCCCACCAAAGTGAAGTTGGTGCCATTTTAAACAAAAAAGGCTGAAACCATGAAAGGAAGAATAACCAGCATTCATATTTACCTAGTGGGTAAAAAAGAGTTAAGAAGGCAAAGAATTTAATCAGCTCTCATTTTTCTATTTTTTAATACCACATTTTTGTAATCCTTTCCAGATACTGCGAGTCCATATTCACAACAGATGGAAAATATGCCTTTTTTAATTCTTTGATTTGGGGAGAAAAATATTAATTGTACACTTTACTGATGGTGCTACTAAAACCAAAATGACCCTTGAAATAAGAGGTTACACCTCAGCAAGCTAACCTTGCAAAGAGGTGGCACAGAAAGTTGGAAATTTGGGGGTTGCTTTCTAAAGTGACTATTACAACTCAATATAAAGAAGCTTCCCTTCCTGAAAAATGGCAAGTTAGCATCTTATGTAATTTTCCCTGGCATTCATCAGGAACAAATTGCACTAAAATCAGGAATATGCTATTCTGAGAGGCTGTAACCATAGGGCAGAACAAATGAGAAGAACAAAGGCAAAGGAAGGGCAAAGGCCAGATCTAAAGCCTGACTCATGCTGCAGGACGTTGATTTAAAAAAAGACTTGCAATTCTGCCTGTCTTTGCTCCCGTGAGTCACAAGGCACAGGCCATAACTGCCAAAGAAACAACGAGCATACTATGAAATAAGGCTTGAAAAGGAGTCAAATGTTTCACTTCTAATCAACTGGTATGATATAATGCATCCTATTCAGTGATCCTCTTTACCCTTCGGGTTGCACAAAGAAAATACTTAAAGAAAGGATATGAGCAGACACATACAGATAAATTAATTATGAGAAACCAGTTATGAAAATGATATAACCACAAAATTCTGTATGCGATTATGATCCAGGTGCAAAAAACATTAATTTCATTTTCTGACCAGATGGATGACATATACTGAAAAAATATTTATGCTTGTCCTGGTGAAGCAATAACCTTTTACTCAGTGTACAAGAATAATTCCTTGCACATTTTGCACAAATTTATATTGTACCAACAATAAACAGAGTATTTCAGACTAGCTGTCAGATTAAGAATTTAGCCATAAAATTCCACAGAAATCAAAGATTATGGTGTTTTAACTGCTTTTTGGAAACACAGCTGTTGTATAGACCCATAAACCACATATCAGCATACCTTATTTCACTCCAATGCAGTACTAAAAAAAAAGTCTTCACCTCCTCAGTAGCGCATCATGTTTAAATACAAGGTCTGAGGACTGCAAGTCTCAATTCATCACTAAGACTGAGTCAAGAATAAAGCCAGTAAAGGAAGCAGCATTTAAAACTCCTCTCTTCAAATTCACGTCAGACAGAAAATCTGTGATCTGCCTACTGAGAAGAAAATTCTCGCATTTTCAGGTGCACACGGATGCTTTCCCTGAAAGGACGATGTTACCCAATCAATACAATAGGGAAATTTCTATGCACTATCAGAGCAGATTAGAGCCAGTGCCTTAGTAAAGTAGGTGTCTGAAATTTTCCTAGAAGATGCTGTTCCTCAAATCTATGTATCATTTGCTATTTTCCACAGAAAGCGACATATTTCTTCTAGGATCTGCCCCACAGGCAATGATATAACATTTTCTCTAGATTAATTTCCCAGGTAAAAGTGAACAGGAGAGAATTCAGATGATACTTCCCGAAGTCTCTGCTTTTACAGCGTTGATACCTACACCTGGCCCACAAAAGGAAAGAAAGTGAAACACCACAGAAAAATCCAAACACAGAATTTAACAGATAATAAAAGCCCAAATGATACAATTTGCTTTACAAAGTATCCCATCTCATTGAAATTTATATTCACAATATTTTACATGTAGAAACTCAGATGTTCATTGACTGTCACACCATCATGATACATATTGCCCGCACACTGACCACTATGAAAATAACTTTTTGCTAAGAGCTAGCATTGTTCCAATCACGTATTAGCCATTAAGAAATACTTTATTAATTATGCTTTTAGTAAGTATCTAAATTTCAAATAATGAAATTGCATAAAAATGTATAAAATACATATATACAATAAAAATTTAAATATTTACTAATAAAATTATCTTAATTGATTTAATTACATAATTAACTAATCACTCAAGCTCATAATTTAAAATTGAACTTCTACACCTATTACCTACAGGAAACTTAACATACATTGGTAAGAACTCCTCAAAGACTTAAGAGTATCAAGGAAGATGAATGTTGAATAGGAAAGATTTGCAACGATTGCATTTAAAAAAAAAAAAAGAATAAATATGAAGGTTGTGAAAGGTATTCAAATCATATTAGGATTTCATATTTATCCTGCTGTGATTTTTTCTTCTGCTGTCAAAACACTGCAGTCATTACATGCTTGAATGTCACTGGCTTCCAACTTCAGAGAAAAGCATCCCAGATCGGAATTAACTAAAATTGAGCAAACTGACAAAATGTGAAAATAATACTCATTTCACTATCAGCACAGGGTGTCAGTGCTATATTTGGCTACTAATATTCCAGCTAGCTCTCAGCAAAAGAAGACCTTCTGCTGGGCTCTGCAGGTACGACCCACACGCCCAAGCCTAGCGCCAACTGAAACTACTCCGTATCTTCAAGCAAATGAACTTTGAACGGCCACGGGGCTGCACCGCGGATGAAGGAGGCTGGCATTAACTGCTGCGTGCACAGCGCTGGGAAAGGCACCAGTGGAGCTCTGCGGTGCAGCATGAGCACACCCATACACAACAGCTCCCAGGAAAATATTCCACACCCTATGGGGCGGATCAAAGAAAAACAGAAGTAGCAATTAGGAAGAGGATAAAGCTGACAGATAATTCACACTGAGAAGCAGAGTAACTAGGTGATAATGGAGAACTAACGACTGGAGAGTTTTGAGTACCTCAGAAATCTCAAAAAGCATTTTGCTCTCAGTCATTTGTGCTTCTAAAGGGACTACAACAATTTCCTTTTGATTATGAAGATTATAGTCGCTAGATATCTTGACTTTCATGCAAAACCTCTTCAAATTGAACTTCACATTAAAGATAATATACAGCTGATTCTTTTCAGCTGAACATGCACAGTGTTGCTACAATATTACTGTTATGAATAAAACCAGTACTCCTTGCAGGATAATGCACAGTTCCATCTGCCTTACTTTATAAGAGGTGATTTAAAAAGAAGGCAAAATAATTTCCCTGTATAAATCACCTATAACTGCAACAAGAAAATGGCTTTAGAAAGTTTTATAGCAGTTTTACTTATGTAGAAGCCCTCATTTTTCTAAGTTTTAATGTTATTTTTAAATTAAAAGACGCATTATTCTGGTTTTTTTATTTGCCACCTGCCATACATTTGCTAGCAACAAACAAAAGAAATTATAAAGTTAAATAGGATGCTTTTCCAATATTCAGCTTTTGAATCAGAGATGCATCTGGGGAGCTATCATAGGAAAATCTGCTTCTGGTAAATGCCCATGCAATTTTGAAGATGAGTTAAGAATAGCTGGAACCTAAAATACCAAGAAAATGTAATTTTTTTCACTTCACATCCCTTTATACATATCAAAGCAGAGAAGATTACTAGATAGATTTAGAGAAAAATCTTTAATAACTATATACGGTTTATAAATACAATGCTCCAACTTTTTCAAAAACAATTAAAAACTAAATGCCTGAATGAAACAAAAATGCACTCCCCCAAGTTCAGTAGCAGTTTCTTTAATACCGTTCCATATTAAAAAGTTCCCTGAATAGAACAAACAGAAAAGCAACAAAAAAGTTCCCAAAGCATGCAGAAATAAAGAACATGTAAATCCTGGCCTCTGAGCATCATTAGCTTTATTGGCAAACTTTCTGGCAATCCATTAGGTGAGCCACTGAAGTGCAAGTAGTTATGGAGGAGTCAATAACTTCAGGGACATTTCTGTGATGCAGAAATATGTCCTTCATTTCATGGATTGCTCTGCTGTGTTTCTATTTTCATTTAGAACTTGAGCTAGAATGATACTAAACAGTGCTGAAGGTGATAACAAGGTTAATGAACGCTAAATGTCTGCGGGTCAGCAGAGAATCAAGTATAAGCCCTGTAAATGAAAGAATATAAATACAGAAGTACTAAAGAATGTTAAGCACTAAAACAAATTGATGTGAAACAAGTGGCAAAATGTGACAAACTATGAAGGATATTGTTCCCTTGACTTAAGTCAATATTGTATGAAACTCTGTCAGATGGTAAAAATATCCTGCAGTTCAAAAGCTCAGAAAAAGCCTTAAATACTTTAGCTGTAAGAACACTTCCCAGATTTTCCTTCTCTATATGCTGACTTTGCATAGCAAATACTGCAACTGTAAAGATAGAACAGTGGATAAAGGAACAGACCTTCAGCCATCCAACCGTTAATTCTGAAATGTCACATGAGCAGCAAGGTCAAAACTCATCAGATTCACAGAATATTCTGAGATGGAAGGGACCCACAAGGACCACTGAGTGCAGCTCTTGAGAATATGGCCCATGCAGGGACTGAGCTCACAACCTTGGTGTTACCATCAGCAGGCTCTGACAAACTGCTTTTCATACTGATACCTGGAGCACTGAAGCACAAGAAGTCATCTCACCTAATCTCAGTGGGGTTTGGACCTCTCAGGGGATGGTCAAGCCGTGCATGTAAATAACCATATTAACAAAGCTTCCCCTTTTGAATGTGGAATTGTAAACCTTAATTAAATCTCCCTTGACTTTTCTTAGTTTCATATATATATAAAGTGGAGTGAAATAATTGCCAAAAGATTACTGGAATGATAGGAATGATCCGGTTTAAAGAAACCTCCAGTCTCAGCTGAGTACATAAGTTCCATCAGACCCCTCTGATATTCAGAAAAAAAAAGACACTATAAGAACTTTCTCAAGTCTCATATGGAATTCTTAACTTCTAATCTTCCTCGTGAAAGCCCAACTATCTTTGCATCAGTTTATATCAATTCCAGTCTCAACAGGATTTGCTTTTGATTAATTCGGTCTTGCAAAAAAGTCAGGAGGAACACGGATATGCAGTTTGGGGTTTTTAATTACTTAAACTGAATAATGCATCTTTTCTTAATCTCACATAAACCCAGACTCCTGCACCACAGAGCACACTAGACAACTGGTGCTGAGTTAATGACAACTACATGGACATTGCAGCACACGTGGTCCAGGGCTTAGAAGATAAAATAGTTCCTTTGAGCAGTGTTACAGAAATTAGAAATACAAAGTGAGCTGAAGATCAAAAACAGTAACCAGAAATCACAGAACTCATGTTAAAAATGCCAGAATATAAACTGTCATGTTCTAGGTGTAAGGACTTCTAGTTTTGGATTTATGCAGGTATCAATTATATTACTTGTAAAGTTGCTTGTGAACAATAAGCATTCAAATTCAAAGTTGAGAAGATCCCACTCAGCAAGAAGCTTACTCAGATTCAAAAGATTTAAAAACACACTCAAAAAACCAATGAAAGAGGCTATCAGGGGAATAACTACTGGATAATGTATAAAGACTAGATCGAATGCCTACAAGGAACTATACATATTAACATACCACCTGGGAGCCAAGAAATGGGATTTTATTTTCAACTAGTCTTTCAGCTGATATAAGATAAAAAACAGTCAAATAAAAAAAAAAATTTAAAAAATCAATCCAATATCTCATATTACCACTAAAGAAAGTGTGCAGGTTCATTACATGCTGTACACAGCTCAGGAAAATTTGGGAATCATCTGACTGATGACAATGTGACACTAAAAGAGGCATTTTTAACTGCCCCTCATTTAAGTAAACACAAATGCCAGAAGACAGAATAAATACTAATGGGTTCACTCAGCAGTTTGAGGGAATGGGTTTTCTCCTTTTAAAATATTATTCCACATTCTATTAAAGACAAAACTGAAAGGTCTGGGTAGCCTTCATTTAAGAAGAACTTAATTACAGAGTCTGAAAGACCACTGAAACCATTAGAGAATCCAAGGGCAGTCGTAAAGTAATTAAACTGATAATTTTTTAATAAAAAGCAGGATAAAAGGAAAATAGACTGTTTTTTCACATAACATCCAGTTATTGAGAACATCTTTTGAGTGGACAGAAAAGGATATGGAGAGAAGAAAATTACATAACATCTTTTTTAAAAAAGCAAAATATTTGGCTATTAAAGGAAATTGCAGTGATTTATTTTTCAGCATAAATCCTTTATACTTGCTCTTACTATCCTATTATTATCCTAGAGGGGAATATGACTGAAGTACGAGCAAAGACAGTTAAAATCAGTTATTATAAACTACTTAGAATTCAGCCGTCAAACTATATCAAAATAACATTCCGTGTTTCTGAATCACTACATTTGGCAGACGATGATCTTGAACATTTATGGATTGATGTCCAGAAAAACACGACACAGAACACCAACCAATGGCGACAACAGACAATTTAGCTACAGCAGCTAATGTCAAGTCTAGCTGCTTACGTTCCTTTGTATGAAATCCACATAAAACCAGTCTGGCTTACAGCACGGTACCAGAAAAACATATGCTGAAGAACATTAATATACCCTTAGAAGTTCTAAATATTATAACCCTGAAAGAATACTGAGAGTGTTTCAATGAAGGGAGGGTTGGTTATATGACAAGGAAATCTTATTAGGAATTCAAATTTAGGTCACTTAAATGAAAATACTAATTACATTTAATATTCATATAAAAAAATAAAAAAGGAACCCCACAGTCCAAAATAGTAATATATTTTTTCAGTTTAAAAACAGTAGAATTCAAAAAAGGATAAAATGTTTACGAAATATGTTAACCAACCACAGACTTACTGCATTGCAAAAACATTTTAATTGTAGCATTCCATGATGAGAAACACAGTGGGCATTTCAGTAATGATGGAGAAAAGGCAGTGTCCCATACATATTTTATTTAATAACTTAGAAAAAGCCAGTCGTGTAATAATTGCATACTTGCCTTCCTAACGTGACTAAGGAGACTAAGGAGGATGTAAATAAACACATCTGTTAAGCCAGACATTTCAAAGTCATCATGTCTATGAAACTTGCACCCAATAGTTTTTAAAACTCACTCTATGGGCTACTTAGTCTTGGTTTTAGGCAAGTCTGGCATATATAGTTTATAGAAGTTCCAGAAAAAAGTTCACATTATTTCCATAAGCTTAAAAGAAAAAACCATGAACCTATTAATTAATCTCAGACAAAACAAAGAATTCTACTACAAAGAAACTTCACGGTCAAGGTAAGTAATTATATTTATGTATACTTTTAGAAAAGCATCATATGCCATTTGCCTTTCAATTAAATGGCATTTTTGAGTGATAGAGCTATAAATATTGGTGTAATTTACTCAGCATTGCCATGGCACTCATTAAATGGACCAAATTCCAGGGAGTCCTAAAATCTATCTGGCATGTATCTTAAAATGTATTTTAAAATGTATGTTCCCTGGGAGTCTCGTCAGCAATGTGTTCTTGACCTTCAGTTATTTAATACTTCTATTAATATTCTGCCTAATAATGTTAAGCAATGACACCAGAGGATGTAATGCTTGATAATGAAGAGAGTAAGTTAGCGATAAGCAGGGCTTGGAAATGTGTAAAGTGGGATGGCAACAAACTATACGCATTTGTTTCTAGGTAACATTAGCTTGTATTTAACTATAAATTTAGGACTGGATTATTTCTTTTCTTCCACTAAAGATACATTCTTGCTCAGTCAGGTTATAGATGAAAGAGGACAAATTAGTCCATCCAGCCTGGCAAAAACACTAGGAAGCACTTTTTAAAGCTACATAACTGGTATCGGCTATGATACCAACTTGCAACAGCTTCTCAAAATTCAGAAACTAGGACTACTTTTGGGCTAAGCCTGCCACTCATTCGCACATGAAAAAAATCAAGATACCCCTCTGCCTATCATCCTTCCCCATCAGAGCAGAATAGAAACCAGAATGTTTTTAGGGTCATTTTGCTGTGCAATGTTAAGTACCACTCACAGAGAGAGGCACACTGGGAACAGTTGATTTAAATTATCCAGTTTGCTTTGAGTTCACAGAGGTAGGGAACCAAGGACCCAGTTCCTGTGTACATCAGATGACAGACACTAATGACACTTGAAACTAGTGCTGTCCCTGTGTTTCTTCTCTGCTCCAGTGTCCTTTGGCTACCTGTTTGACTTCTCATTAGTGGAGGAGCGAGGAAAAGAATATCATCACAAATGAATGCGACAATACCCATAAAAATCTGTCACGGATTTCGGCAAATATAAACTTGTCACAAGGTTACCTTCTGGTCTTAATACTGTAGCAACTCAAATGCCTGTTGGGAAGTAAATATTACTCTAACTGGGGCCCTGTCAAAATGTACATGCTCTGTGAAACCTGAACTGATCAAGGTGCCTAGAAAAAAGCAAAAACGTTGTCTTCAATACAATGCAAATGTGATACAGTCCATTCAATGACAGATTATTGATAAATCTCCAAGCACATTGAGCATTCAAAACTCTTTTCATTAAATTCACTGATACGTGTTTGAGGGCATTTGAAGGGTAGAAAGAAATGTTACCATACATAAAAGCAGTACACATGCACACATACATAAAATAAAGTTCTTCTAGGAAATTTTAGAGAATTTGGTTTCCATTATATATAAAACAATGCATAATGTAAGTAAAATGACCAAAAAAATTACATCAAAGCTGTATAAAAGACTCTAATTTTGTAAGAAATACCGTAGAATCTGGATGTGCATTCAAAGATTCCACCAATAGATGGCAGAAATGCACAACGCTTACCGATAAAGTCATTGCAAATGACTGCAAATTCTAGGTGCCAAGCAAGGGAGTTTTGAGACCTGCAGATGCACCAAAATCCAGTAAATTATTGCTAAGTCAAAGTGGTATCCCTACAGCCAAGTTATCAGAGGACTTCTTTGTGCCAGTGTACCTGAATTCCATTACACTATCTAAGTTTTCCAAAAGGGATGAAGTGTTCTACAGATTCAAGTATGGTTTCAGCCTGAGCTGCTCTGTAGAGATTATGGCAAGAAAGCCTACACAGCATTAAAACAAATGTTGTTTTCATGTACAGATTTTTAACTAAAGCTTCATCTTTAAGAACACTTGTTGGATGAGCAGGAGGCTTCACACCATCACCTTAACTATCAAAATAAGACACATCTGCTTTTTCTCCAAAGTCACCTCTCTCTCTCCACTGTGGGAAACCAATTTCATTCTCTGATTCACTGAAACAGCTGAATTTCCACCAGAGCTGTTGGAAACACTCTTCTCAGACCAGGAATTGATACTGAAACCACAAGTCTCATCCAAAATTAATTGACATGTCTGTAACAGGAGCTGGACAGAATTTGAGCAAGCACTGGAACAAAGGATCCCCTTCCCTAAGTGCGCTAATCACCACCTGAAGAGATTTATTATTTGTTCTCTATGCTTTGCATGTGTCTATATTTGCATCTGTTGTCTTTTTTCCCCCACTATATATCTCAAACTATTTTCTGAAAAAACCAGTACAGCATCAGCAGCAACCTAGTCTAAAAAGGATGTCAGGTAATAAGGATAAAGAAAAAAAATCGTCCTGATAATAGAATTTACTAGGAATCAAACGGTTTCTATCACTTGATGTTCTGTACAGTAGAATAGATGAAGCATACGGTCAGGAAAAGGAACTAGATTGTTTAAAGTTCTTTTTTATCTTTAATTTCTGTGATTCAATAATACGAGACACTATCAAATTCCTATATTAGGTTGCATTAATATCATTATATTAATATCACGGTCTAGGGCTCACTGTTCCTCATTCACATATTTTTGCAAATGTGAAGCCAAGATCACATTTTTTTTATGTTAAATCCCCCTCTAATAATACAATCCTGTCAAGGCAATTTAGTCCAATACAGTCAGCTCATAAAATCAATATTTCTTTTTCATAAGCATACAAGTACATGATAAAAGGCATTTCAGTTATTTGAATTGCCTTTGCTATCACAGAAGATAGAATAACAGTTTTAAGTGGTGTGTAAAGTGTTTTCAAATCTTTACTAAATAAAACTAGAAGACATTCACTTGTTGGAGAACTTTCCAATTTGTCAGACTGCAAGCTATCCAAAGGAAAACAGATCTGAATCCGAAACTTAGCTAGGATACTCATATTATTACAACTTTGTAATTGAAAAAAAGATAAAAGTTACCATGCCATTATTTCTCCCATTGCAAATTCTTTTCTGTCCAATAACCCTTTTAGCCTACCTTTACTTAGACTACAAACAAAATATACAAACTCAGCAATGCACTGAAATAATTTGGTTGAAATTCACAGTCAAAATTACCTGTAAATCATTCTTCCCTTGGGAAGATTCTCTTTACTCTGCAGAATCCTGCGCTTGGAGAACTGTCCTACCACTATCTATTTCTTGTATAGAGTTGTGCAAGCAAAATATATGATTTTATACAGCAGAGCTTTAGTTTATGACCAAGTATCTCCACAAGTGCTACTGTCTGCAAAACAGTATTGGAAAAATGTCATGGGGATCTAGGTGAAAATGAACATCCAAAAACACACTGACATTCGTATCCGTACAGTTTTCAAGTCAGAGCATAAGAAATTTTTATACAGCATGATAAAGCACCGTATAGCACTGAATTATTACAAATATATTAAAAATTTCTTTCCAATCTGTACTTCCCCCAGTCTTTCAATAATATGCAGATCCTTCCATACACCAAATCTATTCCTTTCATGTGATTCCTTTTATTATGCTATCCTGTGCAAGCAAAAATGATACCACAGAAATCCTTTCTGAAGGATTTACCAAACCTAAAAATTTGGTATTTTGCAGGTCTGAAGTACTGTTTTGCCTTCAGCTTCACCTTAGACACTGATCACAATGACATTCCTTAAGACCTTTTGATGGAAAAGCATCATCTGATTTGTCTTTCAATACCAAATGTTGTCTGCGAACTGGAATCTAGGTAGAAGACTAGATTTGAAACAACATCGTTTATGAATTGAAAATTTAATTCATACACAGCATTTCAGGATGCAGAAATATACGTTATGAACAGCTAAATACAAAAGCATAGCAGGGAAAGGACAAGGCTTCACATACTAAGAGCTACATAATAGGTGAATGACGGCATTTCTGAACTAGCATAAGAACAGGAAAAATCCCCTGGCTCTCCACTACAGCACGTGGACAGCTGATATGTTCAGAGCACATCCTCTGCTGTGCTCCACAGCCTGCTGTAAGCACTTACTGCTCCAAAGGCAAAGTTTATTATTTATTTAGGATAGCTTGGTTTCTTTAAGATACTGCTCAAACTGTGGGTGTATACTGAAACAGTCAGTTAGCTAAACCAGGACAGCTCCTGTAGAACTGGGCATTCAGAGAGCCACATTGAGGACTTTGATTCTGCCAGCTGCTTCAGTGAACTCATTACAGCTGATTGACATGAATCAACAATGAAATAAACTGGAAAGACCCTGATGCACAATACATTCCAGATGGTGCATTTTATTTTGGCTGCTAAATGATCTTGAAATCTAAAGCATACAAAGGAAACTTGCTAAATTGTTAAGAAATTCTTAAAGTGTGCCATGCTAAATGATTTTTACTGCCAACTTTAAGCACTCCCTATTTACTTGCCTCACTAAAAGGCAAACCTCCCTGCTGATTTTACATACACACAGGGACAACTCGTGCAAAACCCACAACTTACATGTTCTGAATCCCCCTCGGCAGAAGGATCTCTCTCCCAATTACAAAATTTATATAAAAGAATAAGGCAAAGAAAGCATCTAACGTGAAACTGTAAACAATATGGTCTAAACACGCTCCCTTCCCCCCTACACACACACACTCAGTCCTACCACTGTACCACCTACAAGTATGTCCAAAGTATTTGAGCTCCACAGATAGTAAATTTGGCCACCTCTTTCAAAGGTGTAAAGGAAGACATAGTCTTCATTAATACACTTTGATATATTTACTTAAAAATTCTTTCATCACAGCTTCTCAAAATACCTTGCTGATCTAAATTAAAGCTATGTTAGGAATCAAAATAATTCAGATTTTCAAATTAGTGAATGATTTCACTAAGGATGATTTATCTAAAATGAAAATCCCTTTGGAAGCAGGTGCAAAGCTGAAACATTGTAAATATGTTACTCCTAAGATGACTACATGAAAAAAAAACACCTCAATTTTTTGCCTCAGCAGGTGATAAATGTCTCAGAAGGATTCCATGAGGAAACAGGCAAAGTGGGGCTATAAACAAGAAATCAAGATAAAGTGATGTTGGTGTAATTAAGAGATATGGAAATCCTTTCAACCCCATGAGTGCTTAACTCTTCCTGAAAATTGACATAAAACTTATAAAATCTATGCAGCAGAAACTGCTAAATGAGCAAAGTCCCTCATTATCCCTGTCAGTAGTGTTAGTCGGATTGCTGTGTCACCATGAGTCAGTCAATTACGCAGTCATTTTCATGAAGGGTATTCATTCCAAATAATTATCTCTTTGCCTCATTTCCCAGAGTTTGTGGTCTTGCTACTTTCTCATTTCTTATTCCTTTTCAATGGATTCTGTGATTCTATTTATTCTCTCAGATAGCCTTCATCTCCAAGGATTTCAATCTCAAAGTTTGGGGAAACTGATACTTCACATACAAGTGTGAAAACGCATCCCTTTAATTCACATAATGCAAGGAATCTGAGATCACGTTATAGCTAGTGAAATCAGCAATTTTCTTTTAAGGATAAGCACCGGTTTTACTTACATATCTTCTTTTAAAATTTTATTTCCTATCATAATATGAGACTGTATGACATTTTCTCTTTCAAAAAGCCTTACTTAGTTTCCCCCATACATGGAAGAGATTTGTGATAAAGAGAGTAATCCTATGAGGATGTGTAGTGATCTTTTCTGGCTGTTTTACTGCTTTCTTCTCTGGCATACTAATAACCACTGATATGGTTATAGGACCTTTACTGTGGTTATAAATTCATTGATCTCTTTCCACAAAACAGAAATCAATCAATAATTTTTGTATCTTTGCACTTCTGTATTAAAATGAAAATATTATAGGACTATTAAAGACCCTCTGGTTTATTTTCTTTTCCATATGAAACATTTAAGATAAACATTCTCTTCAGTTTTCAGGGACAATAAGTGCCTTTATTTCTGGAGGAATGAATTGTCAAACTGTGTTTTCATATGTTGTCTAAAGACATGCCATTCACAAAGTATGCCATTTTTAGGAAGTTTTCTCTGAATAAAAAATCACAACATTTAACCTTCATTTTTCCTAATGAGAGAGCATATAACACTTGTACAAGAAACTCCATCTGCCACATTATGAACGTTCTTTAATTGCGTGCTCTCTCTGTTTCATCTTGTATCCCCTTTTACATGTGGCATACCTTTTCTAATGCATTCCAACAGTCCAACAAAAGTATTAAATGTCTAAATGTATCTCCCAAATCAGTCGCTTCAGTGGATTTAAAATTTAGCCATATTGGCTCAAAAAATGCAAAGAGAATGTATTGATTTCATTGTTGACAATGATTCATGGCAATCCAGTTCAGTGAATGAATGGCCTGGATCACCTGTTCAGGTTGCAAGCTGAGACAACAAATCAAATTCACAGTTTGATAAAAGCAGCCTCATGTTACACAGTACCTCCAAAATTGAGTTCTCCACCACTTAGAGTAGGAGACTATATTACTGAATTGAAAATAAACCAGATATAGTAAGTGCTTTTTCTGCAAAATCCACCTTCCTACTTAAAATTCACTTTAAAAACAACTTTGGTAACATTCTTCTATTTACACAATGACACAAGATGAAGAAGTTTTCCACCAAAATGTGCAAAGTTGAAGTCATTTTATACAAGCATTTTAAAGGTAAAACTATTGTACTTACCAAGCCAACTTCTGTTTAAATATACTGACACAAATACTGGAGGGACCGTGAAGAAATCTACCACTGAGTTAACTTCTAGCCAAAACCATAGCTTGTCATTGGCTGCTATAAACTGGGAAGAAAAAAAAAGAGGGGAAGAGATGAAAGAAACAGATTATTCTCATGCTAACTGCAGGTATCTGTTCTAAAACCTTAAACTCAAAAGTTAGTGTAGTAACTGATGTTTTAGGTCAGTCCAGAAAAAATAACACATCTCACTGGAAAGAAGTTTGTACTGTGCATTCCTTGATAATCACACTGAGATTAAAATGAAAGGTCTAACTAAAGAGATAGATTATCTATGTGATCAGTTGTAATATCAGTGCTAAAAATATTTTTTCACATTTATTGACAATGTATCAGTAATATTAGAAAAGTGTAGGCAAGTATAAAGTATTTCTAAGTATATCACCTTTGTTCTAGCACACCAAATATGCTGGTAGCAGTCTTATCATGTATTTGCTGCTCACAGATTTCTAAATACAGAGCCGTTTACAAAGAGTCCCATTATTATCTGTCCAGAGGAGATCAGCAGGATGACTCCTACAAGGCACAGCTCAGGACTGCAGCAGCACTTCAGTCTTTTGAATTGCGCCACGGATGTGGTCATTTCTCTCTCCTGACTACAAAATCAGCCCAGGGAAACTGGCAAGCTTAGATGCCAAGGACATAATATTTAGAACTTGCCTATGTGCTTAAATAAGGTCAAGTTACTATTCATATTTGATTAATAATTTAGAAGTAATGTAAAAATTTGCTTAATATAAAAATAAAGGAAAAAAAAGTAGCGTATCCGGAAGATATATAAATGGAGCAGTTTTACTTATCTAAGTCTTGAAACTTTGACTTACACATTTCAAAACAGCGCTCATATTTTCTGAGTTAAAGACGATATTCATGGTGTTTCTTTCAAAGAAAAGACAATCTCTATTTCAATCGCCATATATAACAGCTGTATTCCCTCCCTGCCTCTTGCTACCAAAGACACACTACTTACACGCAAGCCGAAGTAGAGTAGGAAGAACACATTGAAAGCCATGTCGATCTGTAACGTGAAATCTTTGTAGAAATTCTGGCAGGATTCTATTGGGCTATTTGAAAGACAAAGAAATCAGAATAAATTGTCAGTGTATGAGTTTCTACTCTGCTGAGAATTGTATGCATTTCATTGAAGACCTTGACTCAGAAAATCATGTTTCTGTTTTCCAGTCGTTTACAAGATACAAGCAAGCATTTCAAAGGAATTATGTCATTCATTCAGTTAGTGATTCATACAGTGTTTATATTCACCTGTTCAGGTAATATTTGAGAATTAACATGCAGATACCTTTAGGAGAGGACAAGCAGGAGAATACCTCGGGATTGCTTAACCCCACATTAACCCTTAAAGAACTGACTTCTTTCTAAAGGAGACACACCTATGATACTTTAGGAAGAAACCTAACAAGCACACAGGTACAGTGAAACATTACATGCTTTTAACTCATGTCATAATATAAAACCTTTAACAAAAAACAGTTGCTTAGGAATACATTACCCATTAGCAACCTGGAGTACTTAGTCTTGTCGAATCCCTTGTTTATAAGAAGTTGATTGGATTTTTTTTTTCTTTTTCTCACTTCTTTTTTTTGTATGGCTATTTAATGTACTTTATGTACAGTACTATGAACTGAGTAGAAAAGCAGCATAGCCCACTGGTAAAATTAAATAACAAAATAAATTGAAGAATTTGAAGCAGTACTCTAAGGGTTAATTTCTGCATGCAGGTTAATTAAAATACCCTTGTGTGTGTCAAGCAGCCATTGCAAATTTTAGCTTCTTATTTTATGCTCTATTTGACAGTGGGACAGATCCAAAGCTTACTCTATACAAACTGGTACTTTATGAATATACTTTTATCTCAGGAAGGTGGTAACTTCCACAAATATCACCAGTGATTTATTTGTGAGGTTTGTTGAAGCCACAGTCCAATGTTGTAGTCATAGACCAAAGTGAAAATCATGTCCCAATATATGCTGATGTATATACTATATATACATAATGTCCCACCATATATACATATATATACACACATATATTGCAAATGATCATGTGTTCATCACAACTGTAATAGAGGGAAACAAGAACGTAGATCATTTGATCATTTGGAGCCCTAGAAAAAATCCTTTTAGAAAAGCAGAAATTTGTTGGCTTTCTAGATCAAATAAATCACTGAACGTGATTGTAATACCAGTTAGTATAGCAGTAGTTCTGCAAATATAATGCTAGACTGCTCAACAAGCAAGATTCTATGCATTATGAATGTCAGTTACCTAACTTAAGGCGCAAAGGAAATTACCTGGACTACCAGGTCATTACACATGCAGCCAAATTTTCCATTCCTTGTATACATTTCAGGTCAAACAAGTTAATTACAGCATGCTCTCCCCTGTCTCTAGATGCATGAATGTATACAGCAAAATTCTCCTTGATGTACAATAGCTTTATATTTTAAGAAGCTTCAGTGCTATAGGAAATTTTATAAAAATTGTTTTTCAAAGGCTATTTGAAAATAGATTGAAGTTGTGAGACACTTCTGTTACAGTTCAAATAAAACTGATTTACAAGAGCAGGCAGAAGGGAAGAGAAGCCAAACGTTAACATATAGGACAGCAGACAATACCTCGTACTTTACAAACACAATTTTAGCTACAAAAACAGTGGATGTAATCTGAGAACCCAACTGGATCATTTTCTGTACAGCACTAATGAGAACAAAGGATTTTGTCAAAATAAGGTAAGCTAAACACTGAGTCACAATGCACCCTACCAAGAGGAAGTACAGAGGAACAGAATCAACAGCCCTGCACCAACTCTTAATTCCAGCTTAGGTTCCTGCAAAAGCTGGAGAAATTCGCTGAAGCCAATGGAATTGCAGAGGCTTATAATCAGGATAGAGAGCAATTTTTAGCTAAGGTCAGCTAAGGTCACAGCTAACAGCTCTACTTTTGTGTCACTGTCCTTTACAAAAACCTACAAGACCTGACAAATTAGCTAATGCATAATACATCTTCATTTTGTTTGCAAAACACTTAGCACAATGGACCACAATTCTGATTTGGGACTTTTGTTTACCTAATACCGAAACGGCTATTTCTGCTAGGCATACCCTTTAAGCTTCCTTCATTTCAGAGATCATCCTTGTCTTTCAATGTTTAAGTTACCCATTTCAAAGACAAACACAGCATACTTTCCTTTTTATTTTAAATGATTTTGTCAGAAGGGCATGACACTGAAGAATTTATTAATTTTTTCACAGATGAATTATAAAAGATTTTAAATTATCCAAATTATATTTTCCGTTTGGATTTTTTTGTTTGTTTGTTTTCATCAGTAACTCATATTTGAGCTGACAGGAAAATACAGCCACTAATGTCTATCCTCGCACAATTCAGCCTGCTGCAGAAAGGAAGCCAATCTGAAACACCTTTACATCAAGTTTCCCAGACCCAGAAGTCCTATACTTCTTAGTAGCGTACTGGGATCTCCAGGGCCAGTAATACTACTAATAAAACTCCCTGGTTTATATTAAAATCACATGGCATGTCCTATGGGATTTCATCCCTTTAGGGTAGCAAAGGTTTCACTTTTGAAGAAGGCAACAGACTATTAGAAACTTTTTTATTCCTCTTCCATGTAAGATGGTTTCATACATTTATATCAGAAAAAGACAGGAGAAACTGATAAAATCAATAAAATAGCATACTAGCAATGCCAGGAAAGGTTTAATGTAACTGGATAAAAATTACAGTAATGATGGAACTCTAAATGCAATGGGCTCCTCTCCCTAAAAAAGTGGCAGGATCAATACTCAACAACTGAAGTGCTCATCTGGTAAAGGAGCTGGCTAGGAAGGGCACCCCACCAGAGCTGTTTTTCTGAACAGAGAAGGACTGGTGCATGATGTGACGATTGGAGGCTGTCTTAGGCACAGAAGTCACAAAATGATAGGTTTTGATTCCTAGAGAAATAACGAGGGGGGGCAGTAGACCTGCTACGTTGGACTTCAAGAGGGCAGGCTTTGGCCTGTTTATGATGCTGGTTGAGAAGGATCCTTAGGAAGCATTCCTGAAGGGCAAAGGAGTCCAGGAAGGCTGGACATGCGTCAAGAAGGAAATTTTAAATGTGCTGAAGCAGGCCATCCCTGTGTGTCAAAAGACAAGCCAGCAGGAAAGATCATCAGCCTGGCTGAATAGAGAAGTTTGGCTGGAACTCAGGAATAAGAGTGCATCATCTTTGGAAGAAAGGCCAGGCAGTTCAGGAGAGTTTCAAGAATGTTGTGAGGTTATGCAGGGAAAAATTAGAAGGGTCAAAGCCCAACCAGAGCTTAATCTGGTTACTGGCATAAAAGACAACACAAAACATTTTGAGAAATATATTAGCAACAGAAGGAGAGCTAAGTAGAATCTCCACCTTTTATTGGATGTGCGGGGAAGCACAGTGACAAAGAACGATGAGAAGTCTGGGATACTTAACACCTGCTTTGCCTCGGTCTTTAACAGCAAGACCAGCTCTCTGGCTACCCAGCACCCTGAGCTGGAAGACAGATAGGGAGCAGAATGAAGCCCTCATAATCCAAGGGGAAATGGTCAGTAAAATACTATACCACTTAGACACAAGTCAAGAGGGCTGCATGGAGTCCACCAAAAGATACTGAGGGAACTGGCAGAAGTGCTCGCCAAGCCACTTGACATCATTTATCAGCAATCCTGGTTAACTGGAGAGGTCCCACCTCACTGGAAGTTAGCAAATATGACACTCATCTATAAAAAGGATCAGAAAGAGGATTCATGCAACTACAAGCCTGTCAGCCTGACCTTGGTCCTGGGGAAGGTCATGGAGCAGAACATCTTGAGTGCCATCACAGAACACATGCAGGACACCAGGGGATCAGGTTCAGCCCGCTTGGGTTTATGAAAGGCAGTGCTGCTTGACCAATCTGATCTTCTATGACAAGGTGACTTGCTTGGTGGATGAGGGAAAGGCTGTGGAGGCTGTCTATCTAGACTTTAGTCAAGCTCTTTACACCACTTCCCACAGCATTCTGCTCGAGAAACTAGCTGGAGAAACAGCTTGACTTAGCTGGGCAAAAGACAGGGTGGATGGCTGAGCCCAAAGAGTGTAGTAAATGGAGTCAATCCTCCTGGTGTCTGGTTGCTAATGGTGTTCCTCGGGTCTCAGCTTTGGAGCCAGTCCTGTTTAATATCTTGATCTATGATCTGGTCAAGGTAATTGAGTGCATCCTCAGTAAGCTCACAGATGACACCAAGTCAGGTGGGAGTGTTGATCTGCTAGAGGGTAGGAAGGCTCTGCAGAGGGACCTGAACAGGCTGGACCCATGGGCTGAGGCCACTTGTATGAGGTTCAACAAGGCCAAATGCCTTGTCCTGCACTTGGGTCACAACAACTCCATACAGTGCTACAGGCTGGGAGAAGAGCAGCTGTAAAGTTGTTCACTGGAAAAGGACCTGAGGCTGCTGATCAACAGCCAGCTCGCCATGAGCTAGCATGTGCCAAAGTGGCCAAGGAGGCCAACAGCATCAGGGCTTGTAACAGGAATAGTGTGGCCAGCAGGACCAGGGAAGGACCACCCCCATGTACTCGGCACTGGTGAGGCCACACCTCGAGTGCTGTGTCCAGCTCTGGGCCTCGCACTGCAAGACAGCGAGGGGATGAGGCAAGTCCAGAGAAGGGCAACAGCTGGTGAAGGGTCTGGAGCACAAGGGGGCTGGGGGTGCTGGGGTTGTTCAGCCTGGAGAAAAGTAGGCTCAGGAAGGACCTTATCACTCTCTACCACTCCCTCAACGGAGATTGTAGCAAGGTGGGGGTCGATCTCTTCTCCCAAATATAAGCAACTTAACAAGAGGAAATGGCCTCAAGTTGTGCCAGAAGAAGGTTAGATTGGATATTAGGAAACAATTTTTCACTGAAACATTATCATGCATTGAAAGAGCCTGCCCAGGGAAGCGGTTGAGTCACCATCCCTGGAGGTATTTAAAAGACGTATAGTTGTGGCACTTAGAGACATGATTTAGCGGAGAACTTAAAGGTCATTTCTAAAATAAATGATTCTATGATTCTCTAATATTTATAAGTACTTTGAAAGAGCATCTTGGATTATCTACACAATTTTTTACAGCAAAACTAGTAGTTATAAAGCCCAGCTGTACAAGTATAATAAGCATAAACTACTTCAATGAGCAAGACTGACTACAAGAGTGGTAACAAAATAATTCCACTTAACTTTATATATATGGGGCAAAATTTTGACATGTTCCCAACATCATTAAAACTTTGTTGTAATCAACACTGAAGACAACACTGTCCATGACACTTTTACCACAGAATGTACCACTTGTCACTTCAATTCAAAAGAATTTATTGTTGTTTAAAGAACTTTTTTTTTCACCAGTTTACATCATGTATTCTTGCTTATTTCTGGTTGGCTTAAAATGTTTCTAATGCATCAAAATATTTCTACTTGAATTATTCCTTGAATAGTCATAAAATGAGTGGGAGAGAGCAAAAAATGCTTTTTAATGTTTTCTGAAATTAATTGTTTCTGTGGGCATACTAATATCAAAGTTCCCACAGAAGCCTTCATATATTTCTAGGATTTTTGAAATTGAAACCGACTTGAAAATAACTTGAGTGGTTTTTACTGTATCATTTCACCTCTTGATAGGAGCTGTAAAGCCCTGTGCAAACTTCAGATCAAAGCCTTAGCAGGAACTTACAATCTCTGTCACAGTGCAGTCACTGTCATTATGACCACACACAAGTAAGGAGAAGGAGTTCTACATTCATTCAGACTTTAGACCAGCTTTGCAATCACAGTGACAGCTATCTGGATGATTTTACATAAAATGTTCCCCACATCAGTGGGAAAGCTTTTGTACACCCAACTCAGCACTTGAAATAACTATACAATATGCAACTGGCAGTCCTCATTCTTCCTAGGTAAGGAAGTGGACTCTTGTATTTTTGGCACATCGTGTCAGCCTGCTCCTAATGTTTTTTTGCCTTGTTTTTTTCCTCTTTCTTTTTAATGACAAGGCATACAAAGACTAAGATGGATGCCAACTCTTACCTATGTATATTTTTTTTTAAAAAGGGAAACCATTATTTTTAAGACCTATTAATTTAGTTACATTATGCCAAGTGTTTTGAAGATATGTATGTAAAACTTCCATAAACCACCACAAAAGAAATTTACTTGTACTGTAACTTCAGGGAAGTACTGATGTTAATATCTTACCACAGCTGCTACAGCTTTGAAACTTTAAGAAGCTACTGAAACTTTTAGAAATTCAGGGAGTTTTCCTAATTTACAATTTTCATTTTTCCAAATTTGCTTTCTGAATGGTGGAGGAAAAGCCAAATCAATAACAGAAACTACATAAAAATATATTTTAATTCTTGGTATCAATGAAATAAAACATAAAACTTAAAAAAATTATCATATGAAAAATCAGGAAGTTTTTATTTCCTGTATTCATGAGAGTTTTGAAACTGCACAACAGTACATTACATCAAAAACCAGTAAAATGTGCACTTTCCGTCAGAAGGCATGTCCATTGATGAGAGCAAATTTTGAAACGAAATTATAGCTACATACAGAAATATCAGTTGATACTGCTAAAACATAAACAACCCAAATAAATAAATAAGAGAAACCACTCAATATTTAGAAGTTCATTAGTATTGCATCATTTGATGACATTCCATCCATTTCGCTCTTTCAAATTGTATTTCAATGCAATTAATATATATCAATTTGGGCACGTAAATTTTCTTTGTTCATAATGATGCCTTGGAGAGGCTGCCCTGGAGCAGAGGCTGGGCAGAGTGAAAGGATAAAGGGCAGGGATTTATGGAAAGGCCTTCCCAGGGCGCACCTTGGGCAGTGCAGGAGTCTCGCAGAGACTGCACCCAGGATGGACACAGCCACATGTTTTTGGGACAGATAGAAGTTCTGTCCATTTGCATATCAGAGGTTAATTGTGCAATTACAGCTTCAGGCAGTGCAGTCCCACTCTCCTAGTTTGCTCCCCCCCAGCTCACTTTTGTTTCCATTTCTCAGGCCTGAAACAGTGAGGTGTCCTTGATTCCCAGGCCTGGAGAGGAATTGTGTCTGACCAAAGAGGGAAAGCAGTAGCTAACACGCTATATGGAGTTTAGAGTTATACACTAAAGAAGTGCAGGATTACAAATACATGAAAAATATAAAAGCTAAAATCCTAAGGCATCCATAAAACTGCTTAAAGTGCTTTTTTTTTTTCCAAACAGTTTTGTTTTACTGGAAGCTCCCCTTTAATATTGAATTTCCTCAAATTTACTTCTAGAGCAAAACAAATTTTATGAAGTCTAGAGTAAAAAAATAGATTTGGCACAAATTTGATATGACAATGTCTGTTTATACTCCTTTAATAAATATTTTAAACAGTACAACAAAAAAGAAAATTAAGGTGATTATGGCTAGGCTTTTTAACTGTTTCAGTGATGTAGTAATAAAGTAAAACTATAGAAAAGCCACATGTATAATTTAGTAAAAGCCATTTTCATTCAGTGCAGAAGAGTTTGCTCCCTTATGGTTTAGTCACACAGCTCAGAAGGGAATTAGCAGTTAAAATATTCTTTACTGAAACAGGCATGAATACATAGCAAAATTATTAACACAGATGCCTATCAAATACATACCTCAGGGAACAAATACCATAATTAAAACAAATCACCAAGACTGAATTAGAATCACAGATGTCAAACATCTTAAAAGGGACAGAGAGCATAACATACTTTTTCTTACTTCAAGCGGCTTTCATTTACTAACTCAGCGAGTCCCACAGTAAGAAAAAAAATATTTTCTTACAGTATCTGTATTCATCTTCTAAATGCATGATGCTTTGGTAAATGCATCGCAGTGTAGAAAGCCTTTCCTTGACTCATAGCACCAATAAAGTTTTTGATGGCAAATATCTTCTAAATTACTTCACTCTCCCTTGATGTGACGTGGCACACCGCTGGGGAACTTTTGCTGCCAGCATTTTCAGTTAGTGCTGCAGAAAATGCAGGCAAAGCTGGTTTCCTTCCCAAAAAGGACAGCCAGCTGGATCACTGGAATAAGGCATTAGTGAAGGCAAGGTGAAGGCCCACTTTGCCCATAGGAGAAGTGCCATGTAATCTGCTGCCACAGCCCTAAAACAGTCCATAAAACTCTACAGGATCATTACATCACTACTTAGAGATATTTTTCTGATTTTTTGTGCACCTGGAGCTAGTGAGTGAAGGAGGAACAATCCCTTTCTCATTGAATTTTGCAGACAGTTATGGCCTGATAGTTGAGGATGATGTTGTGACCATTTCTCGTATCTTCTTATATCATTTACATTTAAACCCTATTTGACCACTCAATCCCTACATCTAAATTCTTAGTTGGCTGTTTCTCCTACACACACACAAAGAGAGAACTTTCTGCTCCCAAAGTGTTTCATTGTCAAATCCTGGAGCTTCTTGGTTGCCAAGTACTTTTCTTTTAATTCTTAATTCTGACTCTCCTTTGCTTAATGGATTAAACCGTATTTGTCTTTCCACTCACAAAAAACTCCTCAACTTCAGCATGTGATGAACTTATTTTGGATTACTCTGTTTTACTGCCTTTCTTTCCATCTCCATTTCTGCAGTCTATACATGGAGTGGCCTCCTTTCTTCACTTTGATACGCACCTCTCACATTCCTTCTGAAAATGCTTTGATGACCTTAGGCTCATACACACTAAGCTGTCTTTGAATTACATCAACAATCAGTTTTTTCTCTGTTTAATTTTGAAGTAAGTAAAATATAATCTGATCAAAATAAAATGTGAACTGTCAAAGAACGTGAAATAAAGCTATCTTCCAATATTTCTTAAACTGCTGCTTAACCTACACCTTAGAATTTGCAAGTACCCTGCTTTTCAGAAGAAAAAAAAAACACTTCAAATATCTGTCCTTACCTCCCTTTCCTAATTTCTATTACAATATCTTCTGTTATTCTTTAAAGTCTGACAGATCACAAGATGGCACTAGAATATTACCCTTCTATTTCTAACCGAATTTTAAAAATGCATCGTGACTCATCTCTTCTGAAAATGCTTTCTACAACTAAGTCCTATGTAATCTCCCTATCATACTGGGGAACCTTGACAAGCTTTTAGACTAGTTTGGGGTAAAATGAACAGGTTTCCTTATCCTCCTTCAAAAACTATTCCAATATCAGAAGAAACAAGCAAGAACAAAACCAGATCAACCAGTATTAAACTGGTACAACTGTGTCTTTTAGTGAAGATTTTTCTCAGAATCAGAGCATCATGTCATAAAGAATGGAGCTTAAAAGTTTATGCTGTTCTTGTCTTCCCCTTTGAAACTTATTTAAAATTTGAAGACATATTTAAATGCTGTGACTTGGCAGTTTCTAATGAAAAACTAATTCAGTTTAGAAACTAAGAGAGAAGGATTTCCAGTGTGAACAAAAGAGAAGCTCCTCATTTTAATTTGTCACATTCACATACAAAATTAGGAGAAAAATTTAGTTGGTACGACTGCAGAATAAGTCTGCTTTCCTGATGCCCATCTAACGCTACCACATTTACAGAGCTATTTGCAATTGGCAACACACCCACTGACAGAGTCAAGTAACATTGCCAGTAATTATTTTACCTAAATGAACTAATTCAGCTTTGTAAAGTTCAGTATAATGCTGTCAGTTTTCATCTCTCTTTCTCAAGTTTTCCATTGATCTGAAGCACATCATGTTTCTTCACAGACTCCCTAGTAAAACATAAGCCAATGCACTACAGCACTCAAGCAAAATCAAATTATCTTCCTCAGCCCAAACACAAAATTGTGTATGAGAAAAAGAAACTTTTGCTTATAATTTTATATTGAATTATTGGGATATTCAGAAAAAATATGCATTAAAATTGCTCACTCTGAAAACAACGTAACGATTTCCTCAGGATGCATGTATATTCACTACTGTCTGTAGCATGTGTCTTCTCTAATTTTACAAATGGAAGTCAAAGGAAAGTTCCTGAAGAACAGCTAAACACCCAGGAACTCAGTGCCTAAAACAGGCATAAGTGAATGGCCCAGAAACCTTCTCCATAACTTCGAAGTTCTTTCAGTGGTGCATAAAAGAGCAGGTGCTTTCCTGCAAAATACACCAGTGAGATTTTCATCCTAAGATAACTTAATTTGAAAAGGTTTGCCGAGAACCACATAGATAAGTAGAAAGAGCTTATTTTATTTATCATTTTTAATGATATCTTTCTATTACTTCTTGTCTAATTGTTACCTAATATTTTTTATCAAAGTGTATCTGGGAGTTGTTGTAGCTGTTTACCCCAGAAAAGAGAAAATAATTGGTGACATGAAAATGTTAGCAAGCCATATGAATACTAATCCCTTTTCCACGTTGACATTGAATTAACAAATGGAAATGAATAAAGTTAGTGAGAAGTATATCAGCAGCATAAAACTTTTTCAATTATAACATATGGATAAACATCGGAGTAGATTCTTTGGGGAGATGGTGAATATCTGATTTTTAAAACAGTAAATACTTTTCAGCCTGGGCTACATGGACGACTTACAGTCCTTGCATTTGCATGAATCGATAGGATGATCTGTATATGTGATATTTCTAAAATCCTCCTGTAGGAGAGGGCCTACAAACCGTTGAACTCTTAGATAAGTGTCTGTTTGAATGAATTTATCTATAGCTACACTTACCTTGAAGCAAAAGAAAGAGTGAATTCCTGAGATTCCTTGCTCTATTTGTTTGCAGCTGCCATCTCTTAAAATTACCCAACAGTGCTTTTCACATTTGCTATCTACTTTCCTCAAACTCAGTTTTCAACAGCCCACCATCATCATGCATTTGCAGCTCCAACTACTCCTCCATATCAGTGCCTTTTATTATTCCCTTCTGTTGATACTGTCATCCAGCTTTTAAAATTCCCCCTCATCTGATTGAATTCTTTGAAAAAATATATACAGTGAACAAAAGTAGAATGTTCTCCATCTATCCTCTGATTATAAATTATTTTTTCTTTTGTATCTCAGCAAAGAACTGAGCCCTAATTTACTGTTTGATATGCATACCAGATTCCTACAGACGATTTTGAATATACTTTCCATACATTTCTTGATAGCTTACATACTGTAACTTTAAAAATAAAATGTCCTATGAAATTTAGTCTAATTTCAACCACTCTAACTGAAAATGACAAGAGTACCAGATAAACTGGAGTATAAAAATACTTACACTTCATTCATCTGACTGTCTTTTCTGGAATTCCCTCCTGTGATACTGTGATGAAAAATATTTGGCTACTCCCTAGTTTTACTGAGTAGTAATAAACTTGAACCTAAGGTGTATTATTTGACTTTAACAACAGCGAATAATGTAAATGAGCAATGGAAGTCAGAAGTATTTCAAAGTGGTAGAAACCTAACATTACATTACTGGATCAGCTTCTTTGGTCAGGCTATCTAATAGCATGATCCACATCTATTAGTAACTCTAAAAAACGAGTCACATTGTGCTAACAGTAATTCTAAAGCAGTCCTGATATACAGTTACACCAGGCAGGATATATTTTGGATATAATTTTTTCCTATTTCAAATGAAGGCATAACATGAACCACGTAAATTCCTTCAAAAAATCTACACAAAATTAGAAGATATATTAGTCCCAAACAAATTCTCATCATTTGAAACTCTCCCTCTCTTCCTCATGGGGACCTCTTAGCCTTACCTACCCCATCAGTAGAAGAGTTCCTTAAAGCACCTCAGACAATTAATACCTAAGGTATATTTAGGGTGCCTCAGGTCATGCAACTCAGCTGCTCCCCGTCCAAACTATGAGATGTGTAGTACAGCCTTGTAACCTGTGCCAAGGAAGCCTGTATTTGTATACTTGCTACACTTTATTAGCAATACTGAACAGGTGACTTGAAGTAAAAAAGCTTTCAGCTACAAGGAGTAACCATTTAAGATCTTTGATGATACCCGAGCATCACAGTAAAGCTGTTTAAATTCCTCTGCCTTGAACCAACTCTGGGCATAATCGAGGCCACATTCGCTCCTAGCATACATTAACACTTATGACACTCCCTTCTACCAGTTTCCTTTTTTACTAACCAGGACCCCTGAGAGTCTTTATTGCATGCACCTTTTTCAAGTGCAACACGTTACACAGTTCCCCTACCCATAAACTCCTCCGCTGTGCTTTAATTTCCACATCTCTATAACTGCAATCTGGTAAATTTTCCTTCTTACAAAAGTTTGTGTCACAGCTGTTGCAGCTGTGGGACCTGATTATTTACCACCACTGTATTAAGTGCAAATTACCATATTCTTAAGGCAAAATGCTGACTTTATGAAAGACTCACTGAATAGCCACATTTACTTTGCAAAAGAATAGGGAAAGTTTAAACAAATAAGAAATTAAGAAAATACTGAAACTTTTCAGAAAAAATTAGCACGAAGCCTGAGTGAGTCTCACCCAGTAGTTTTTCTAAATGGGAAAGGCAAGGCCCTTTTTAGGCAGATTGATGACACTATGCCTTTCTTTTTCAGCAGTAACTTTATCTCCATTAACAAATGGAATAAGAAATTGCCTACAGCTGTAGCAGTTGCTCAAATCAATTATCAGAAGCCTGATATAAAAGTACGCTACATCAATATGAGAAGAGGATTACAATAACGCTAAAAATTAATATATAGTGGCCTTTTTTCCCTAACACCTCTCAAAATGGTTTGCACTGTAACATCCATCACCTTTTTATCCTGGCTGCTGTGCGTGAGAGAACAGGCGTGTAGCTAAGTTTACACACTGAGCTACTGGGAAGCCAAAAGGACTGGTAAAATAATCCCATTTGTACTGAGGGTAGGAAGAACATCACGTTACTGTATAGATATATGTTTGACCTGCTTTAGAATACTAAAAGAATTTTCCTTCACTGTAAAGGGAAACAAAAAAGTAACTGCCATTATATGGACTCTGAAAATAATATACTTAAAAAAACCCGATCCTAAGTAATCCTACATGACACACATTCTTAGGGAAGCGCAGTATCAGCATGTGGCTGGCATGACAACAGCTGGAGAAATTACTTCCCTTTCATACGACTTTGAATACATATTGTATGTTTTCATTAAGTTACTGCTTAAAAGTACACACTAAGAGCATACTTTCACTTTATATATACACCTGTTTCCTATCACCATTTTTCAAATACCATAACATTCTATACTACAGGCCCTCAAAGTTACATTTATGGGATCAATAGTACTTATTCATCAAGCTGAATACGAATTTTAAATTTGTACATTAATTTTGACATCAAATAGTGCACAAAGTGTAACTTCTGAGCATAACTAAATGTTTGCACTAATCAACAGCACCAGAAAATTGTGTTCAGACACAATGTTTCAAGTCACTTCTCAGATTGCTGTTTCATTATTTTAACAGGAAAAAACAAGATTAGCATTCAATCACATCTTATACCATGCTGATGAAAGGTTCATTTGAATACATTTAAGAACATACGAATAACAAGTTGCTTAGAATGGTCACAATGTCATTTGTAAAGGAAATTTCAAGCAGAGTTACAATTCTTTATATGGAATGTCACTGTGTGTTTTGTAAATCAATACATTTTAAATCATTTTACAGATTATTTACCATTTAAAAAACTCAAAAACCTTTTGCACTTAAAATTCTTCCCAAATTCTGAATTTTAATAAAGGATTATTTACACTCTTACCTCTTTTCACTGTCACCTGCTGCTGAAATCGACAGCAGGGAAAGGTCTCTCTGATACTACTGGCACCACTCAGTCCTTGTCACAACAGGGTAGCAAGTACATCCTTTCCTCCCCACATCCTGACCACACCAGAACTGTGCATCTAGTCAATAAACTACTGTAATACGCTGGAAATTTTAAATACATACACCTGATACGTGTTATGTCCTGTTCATTCTATAGTATCTTCCCTAAAGTTAGTGATAAGCATAATTTACATTTGCTCAAACTTTCTAATGTTATGGTTTTGTCTTTAATTCCATTTCATGCACTTAATGCTCTAGACTGCATTCAGTGTATACATCATTATGGTAAGCACATTGGCATGCACAGGCAATACAAGAATAGATTATAATTAATCCCAGAGACAACCAAAAAAGGTGAAGTTGCATCATGCAATGAAACCAGCTTGGCCTGGGCTGCCATGCAGAAAAAAACCTACATCAATGAGTCTGCTGTACGGCTCCTAGGTAAGAGTTGATATGAAAGAGGTGAGTTATTTCAGCAATGAAGTCACAGGCTGAGAATGTTTATACTACTGTAAACAAAATACTGTACATAGCACCAGTATTACTCGGGGATGGGGAGAAGATGCTTGGAAAGGAGGACAAAAAGGATGAGAAAGAAGAGGGAGGAGGAATTACAAATTACAGTAACCAGTTTGAAATCCAATCGGTTCTTTTAAATAAGCATTTTGTTATTTCATTCAAAATAATTTCACTTGAGCTTTCAAAGAAAACCTAAATTTTCAGTGTATTTTGAAGAAAAAAAAAGAGATGAAATAATGAGATACAGAGAAACTTCAAAATGTCCAACATGTTCAGTAATTGATGAATAACTAAAGATCATAAACACACAGATAATGCAGAGGTGAATTTTTCAATGCAGTGCACAGGATCCAAAAACCCACAAGTTTCACTGATTTGAATGCATAGTCAACCAAACTAAATGAATATGGATAGCATAAAGGATGCGCTGATATGAGTGATTTATTTGGTCACCTTTTGCTGCTTCTCTAGTAAAAGACATCTCTGCTGAATAAAGCAGGGTTTTTTCAGAACTTGTGTTGAATTGCCTTTACCTTACTCACCTTCACAGTTGCACTAAACATAACAACGTGGCCAGAATTACAGAGTGACCAGCTAGCCTGTTCTAAATCATGTACATTAGGCACAGCACTGCACAGCTGATCCCAGAGAGTTCAGAGAGACCTAATTGAGCAGGTAACTTACTTTAATGCAACATTCACTTGAGCTGCTACCCTGTGATGATAAAAGGGCAATTTTGCAACATTATAACATACTATTTATGTGTGTTCCGTTACAAAAGGATTTGTTCCATGTTTATTGATAGGCATATTGTTTCCAAGCAATTTTTCTTAATTACCCTTAAATTTATATTATCACTCTATTTTTAGAACAGTTCCCAAATGTATAAACTAGTTATGCACAGTAGCAATTCACACAACATCAAAAAATTGCTTTACCAAGAAAACTAAATTTCACTTACTGTATAAAGTTTTTAATAGAATCTATTGTTCCATTTGCAGTACAGTAATTTTGGTATCTTTATTTTTATACACTAGTAGCTTTGTGAAAGATTAATCTTTTTAGTAAGCAAATTTTCACAGAAATTTAGATCTCAATAAAATCAAATAATTGACAGTAGAAGTAACTTTCTGGCCTCTTGAAATTTCTCAGAATATTTGCAGAGAAACCTGTCAACATATTTTGAATTTGACAGGCAAAAAAAACCCTAAAAATTGTACATTCCAGATACACAACCTCCAATTGTACTCCTCTTACGTAGTGAAATTCATTCTTTTTCCAGGTAAACACTTCTAACCTTTCCACAGGGACAGAACTTCTCACAGGGACAGTCAAGACTCATACCACTTTTGGCCATTGTGTGCTATTTAACAAGGCTAGTAGAACGTTTCATTAATTGCATACTAAACAGATGAATGTTTTCTTGGGCGTACAGGTATGCACTTACAAACTGCTGCACAGTGCATGCAAATGTTATCGCCTGAGAAGAAGGTTACCGAGTCAAAAGCCATTAAAGCACTCCTGACAAAGCCAGAAACCTAGTAAATTGTTTAAGGCAAGCAGATGAGACCAAAAATGTAGGAGCTGAGCTCATAGACTTCCAAAGTGTACCATTCAAATAGCTACTGTACAGTCAGTAACGGGAATTCTGGCATACACAGTAGGTACTATAACATATATGTATGTACCACAACACAAATGACATATATTATATATGTATATTTTCCCATTGTTGTGGAAATAAAAGAAACTTTCTTATCTTACTTGACAAGCATTGACTTAGCAGATGAAAAGCAGTCCTCAAAATTATTGTTAATTAAAACAATACACCACAATTTTTCACTTAGTTATGATAGAAAAGTTGTCAAGATTCACACAGAACACAAAGCTGGTCTTAGCTCTACAATCTCATCACTCTGAATAGGATCATAACAATGTAAAAACAAAAGGAGAAGAATCATATCCTTGGCATCTGGTGCTAATGCAGCAGAGCATGATAGAAGGTACAAATGTAAGGATCTCCAAAGATCAGGTTACATTTCAGTTTACCATATATCTACTCAACAGTCTGTTGCCCTGCAAACGATTTTTTTGCCATAAAACCAGCTAGTCTTCAGAGATTCAACTATTAGGTTTAAGAAGAGATTCAGTCATCTGTTTACAGATTGTTGCTAGGAACCAACCTCATGTTCGAAAAGTTTCCCTGCCTCAGCTGGAGAGAAGCTATCAAACTCATTTATTTCCTAACAATCTAAAATAGCCGGAGTTATGCTGTAGCCAAAAGCCATAACAAACTTTACATAGTTCATACAAATCTGTTGCAAATTATAAAACCTAATCATTATGAAGGATACTGTAATTTTTAAAATAAATGACCAGAACTATCAAATTTAACTAAATTTCTGGGATATTTAGCCCTGGAGTCAATTCCTTCCAACCCTTGAATATAAAATTCCTTCTAATAAAGCAACTACTGGCAAAGTTTAGTTTGACAAAACAAGGAATCCAATTCTAGTTTTCTGGTTTGGGGACTTGGTTTCACCTAACCAGATAAATGAGTTACTAACTTTAAGACTTATGAATTTAAGAATTATTTGACTGAAGAAAAAAATAAGCAAGTCCCTGGAACAACAGGGTGACTGGATTCATATCCATTAACCTGTGGTGATTTGAACAGTTATATTGCCACTGCATTTTAGCTACAAAACCAAAATGCATTGAAGTTTCAAATTTTCCCTAGGCAGCAAAGCTTATTCAACTCGCATCAGACATTCATGTTTATGGCAGAGAGCTGGTTTAGAGAAAAAGCTTTCTTTCCAACGAACTAAGAGTGCCTTGAGACAAGCCTTGAGCTATTGTGCTAAAAGAGTTCTCAATGCATGTACTTAGTCATCCTTTCACATCCAGGGTAGAATTACACCAGCCTGTCCTGATTGCTGTAGCTGTATTTCCAGAACTTTGAAAGCAGTAATAAAGTTATTCTTCCTTCCTCAACAAGGCTAAAATTTTTATTGTTGCAACCATCTGTTAGTTTTCAAGAGAGAAAAACTGATTGAGTTTTATATCTGGTAACTGATTTGACAACAATGACTCTAGAAAACAGTACTCCATAAAACTTCAGAAAGGAAAAACAGAAGCAGAGAAGGCAACCGTTGAAATATGTCAGGATGTGGCAGCAGTTTGCTGCCATCCTCATGCTCTCTCAATCTAGGACTTATAGAAAGGCTGATCTTCAGTATGAATAGTGCATCTAAAAGCTGACTCCAACTTTTACTCAGCTGCCAATTTCTTGGAAACGTAATATCCAAAAGAAAATCTGATATTAGTTTACCACGTCTCATTTCATGTATGGAAAGTAATATGGAAACGCTACTACCCACATTTACCTTTGTGTTTCTCTGAGGCATCTTAATTGATGCAAAGGAACAGATAAGCATAGAGTCTATCAAGAGACAGCCTGCATTCATTGGGTAGTATTAAAAATCTTCGAAAAGTATGAGTAAAATAAATAAAACATACTTTTATATATTTTATCATGAAGAGACCTTTTTCGTCACTTTTTCTGTTAAGGTAAAAAGCTCTCATTACAGGTTAATGCTCCTCCTTTATTCTCCCACCACCATCTTGATTCATTATAGATACAACAACTTTAGCTGAAAATGAACTTGTGTCTAGGATGTGCCTCTTCATTTTGAATTCCTTTGTAGACTGAAGGGACACAATTTTCCCAATGATTCATATACAGCAAATCACTAATATATTTCATTCTAAGCTAGATTATGCGACTGCTTAAAGGAGAAATGAATGGCAGGAAGCTGGAGGGAAAACTATCCTGTACAAAACTGTCCTGATAGCTTTAAGGCCTTTGTAAAAATAATAAAGCCCCAGAGACTGTTAAAACAAATATTAGATCTTGTAATAGCTGAACATTAAGATGCCTTTTTTTGAAAAAAAAAAAAAAAAAAAAAAATTGCCTTTGGTGATAGCACGAGGAAATGTACTTGAGGCATCCTTCCAGTTGGTTTAAACATTTCCTATGAAGCTTAAATTCTTTCCTCTGATATTTTCTCTGCCAGTTACAAACAGATAAGACTGGCTGAGCAAGTCCTGTAGAGGAACAAACATAAAGCATATCTTATTCTTAGAAGACTCTCCAATTAAACACGTCTTTCATTTCTAAGAATAGACATGAAAGTGAACAAGAAGGTTTAGAAGAATTTACAATGAAGGCACTGAGGACACACTCAAATCTTACTGAACATTCATTGCCACAATCCCCACACCCTTTGGTTCCTTCCCGTCTCGTATGTGTTTCAGCCAACAAACTGTTTGACAAATTCTCAGCTGGAATACTAGCTTCCTTGTATCTCTTGGGAATAAAGACCCAGCTGCATATGAACTTCACAGAACTACTAGTTGTATTCACACGGCAGCGCAGACAGTGAGAAAATGAGTCAGTTCTGCTCTCTCTTCAGCAGAAGGCCGCTTTGCCCATCACTGAAACCAAACTTCTGGAGCGTGTGTAAGCTATCGATTCAGAAGAGGCAGAAGATGAACCCAAGCAGACAAGGGAAGTACCACAGACCCCATCCTACTCCCTACAGGATTTTCAAGGAACGAGGAGAGTACAGGGTAGACTGGTTTCATACCTCTCTCTAAATGCAAGAGAAGTTGATTCCTTTCTCCATTTTGTCACATGAGACCCTACTCAGTCTGTGTCATGCTCTCCACAGTGGCAGCATGCTACTGCAAGGGTAATACTTCCCTTGTTCCCTGCAGCAAAGCAACAACTCTTTAGGAAGTGCAGAAGTACAGAGAGAGGACATCTCTCTATTAATAGTTCAGCTCGAGCTATGATTACACTTCTCAATATTTGTCTTGTGAAAGTGATATCCTGATCCACATATCAGAATGGTGGTACAAGCAGTTAGCATTTCCCAACTCCGGTTCCCACCTGCTGTTTTTCTTTCGGTTATGAGCTTTAGTTCATCACCTAAATCAGTAGTTTGAAAGACTTTTATTTATTTTAATAAACCACAATTGAATCTCTCTCCTCCTTCTCCTCTACTAAAATATCTTTTCAAGGCTTTATTATGATTAGGACAAAGATTTAAATAAATAACTATGCACCTGCATGTAATCTTACAGCCACATGCCACGAAGCTAATGCTCAGAATGTTAATTTGCTTAGCAGGCCTGCTGTCATACTAAGGTCTATTTCCATTGTGTGTTACCACACTTGACTGCATGGAAAAGTTTCCTTGGATAATTTCGTTTCTATGCAACTGTTCCTTCACGAAAGGATTTTTAAGTACTACATATGCATTTGTATGTACCTCACAGACTTTGCTTCATACTGTATCACCTACTTGGTATCCTCTGAGAATGCCAAAAAGTATATAAGTCCAAAGACTGCTTTTCAAGATGTTGAGAAAAAGCAATCTTCAGTATAATGTCTGCCAATTTTTAGATCTGAAACTCAGAGAATGAAAAATCTGTCTTTAAATAAATGTTGTCACTCTGCCAAATATACTCCATTTCTTCCCTCTCATTTCTGTGGTATTTTACCACTAACCTGTAGCTGTCTGCTTGTTTATTGAAATTTCAGACTTAATTTTCTGTTCTGTTCTTCCTCTAGGCATTCGGTCCTGGGTATGAGGGATGTTTTTTGTTTGTGCACAGAAAAGAGGAAGGTTCCAAATGTTCATCAGGTACCAGCCTTTGAGTGAGGCACACATGATATTAGAGCAGTCTCCACAGACTTAGATCTCATGCAGGCAAGTAATTTATTTTCATTTACCTCCTGCCTGAGCACTTATTTCACTGATTAATCTACACAGGCAGGTTCATTCCTGTCTCTCCAAACCTGATAAAACTGTTAGTGACACTCCTAATCAATACAAAAGAATTCCAATTTACTTCACAATGTTAGTCACTTACATGCAAAAAATCTCTTCCTCCATAAACCCAAGTTTTATATATGTAGCAACTAGAGTCAGAAAACTCCTTTCTGGTGTATTAATCAAACTCAGCCACATATCAGCCATTACTGAGCTCCAATGCAAAACTTCCAAAAGGCTGTCAGTATTCTGTTTGCTGTTGTAACACTGGCTGGCATCATCCCATCCCAGCACACCTTGGTTTCAATTTACTGAGAGATTATTTAGCTGACAAGTACAGACCGCCTACAATGTGAAATGTTTTGTGCTTGACAGCTCTATTGATTATGATAACTAAGAACAAATAATAAGAACAATCATTTAAACAATTCTTTTAACAAGAGCTAGTCCCTCTCAATAGCAAACATCAATGAGACAAAATAATTCCTAGCAGTTGGTGCAGACTTTGCTTTGTGTTTTGTAAATTGTCCCCTGACTTTCCAACAAATATTTGATAAAGACAAGATTTATATGCATAGACATTAATGGTCTTCAACCAGCTTTACAAAATAATTAAAAGGGTATTTTGTCTGATTTCCACGATGACAGCAGGCATTCACTCCACCAGCTTAATCCCACTAACTAATGCAGTGTGCAAAATTGCACAGGTAAGGCCATGGAGGTTTGAGCAGGAGGGAGACCTGCAGGTGTCGTGGAGCCTTTTTCTGAACAAGAAAATAATGAAGAAACTCTAGGAACTAGAAGTATAAAAATATACCTACGCAACTCTATGTATCTTCAACGAAAACGAGTCCATTCAATATATAAAGTCTCAAAGAAAAAAGGTAAGTGTTTTAATAATTTCTCTGCCTTCCTCCCAACTTCTGAGAGAATTTTTCAAGAGCAAGTAGAATAAAGGAAGATACACTGAAAGCATCCTTGTTAATATATTATATCCAGTTGTCACACTCTCAACTTTACAGATAGGTAAATTTACTGGTTCTTAAAATGTTCTTGTGAAATTCAGCTTCATAAACTGGGAGGGGAAGGGAGTAAATACGTCTAATGCTCTGTGTGACCAGAATATATTTATTTGGCATTCAGTGTAAGAACCACACACAATATTTTTATCATTTAAGCAATCTTCTCTTGCAATTTGCTGGCGCCATAATAGCTACAAGGCAGGTCTAACATTTAAGTGTTGAGAGGGGCTCAGCCAAGTTAAACATTAAAATTTTTTAAAATGCAGTATAAATGTGTTTAAATGCCATTTATGGCACCAATTAAAAATTTTGTAAGTTAACACATCTACGTGGAGAAAGACACTTTTGACCAATCTGTTGGCAAATTTGTTCATATTTCCACCTCACAACGTGACTCCTCCCCCTCCGAAAATATTGGGAGATTATTGTTTTACACGATAGTGCTCTGTTGGCAGAGAAAAACATGGTTCTCGTGCCAGCTCCCAGAACATCATGTTTATCAGTTATGGCTTTACAAATTTGCTCACATATAACACATATAACATGTGAACTACTTGAGAAGAAGAAATTCCCAGATTTCTCATTGCAACCAAGTACTACAAGCTGCTACATGTACTACATTGCTACAAGTGCTACTACATTAAAGGACTAATGCTTAATACAGATAGAAAAAGCATTGGCTCCTAAAAGGAGATTAAAAACTACAGATTCTTGCAAAAGCAGGACTCCTAATGTCATACTATAAACTCACTGGGATTCAGTTCTGCCTACTATTCGCTTACCAAGACAGAATTTTGGAGAAATATAGTGTTGTATACAGAGGAAACAGACACTTAAAACATTTAATCTTCATATTTCACTTATGTGAACCTAAAAGATCTCATTATTCATTGATCAACTAGCAGAAACTATTAACCTCCTAAAAACTGAAATAGAAACTGAAGTGTTTTTAGCAATAACTGCTTACAAAAAAACGTACACAAAGTTACTGGACATCATAACTGTACTGTCTTTACTCATGACTTGTAGTCCTCCTTTTCCCATCATACCTGCATCACAGGAATTTTTACACCTGTTACTGCTGAAAGGAGATCCCTTTGAAGTTATCAGTCACATGGCCAGAGACGTGCCCAGCTGGTACAATTTCTTCATAGGCAAATTATCTATGAAGAATTGACTAATAACGGGCTCACCTTCTGAATAAGACTCTTAGGCTCAAATGGACAAATGAAAATCACTTCCTTTAAAATTTCTTTTCTTGCACATCAAACTTACTATGAATGACAAGGAATTTGCATGTATTATCATCTAAAGTAATTAATTATCACTATTTCTTTTTGCCAGCTGAAGGAAAAGCAAATGCAGAGCAAAAGCACCACCAGAGAATGTGCCTGAAAATCAAAGGGTGATCCTCATTAATATGCTTGCAAAATTCTTATTCCAAAACTAGCATTCACACTTTTGTCAATTTAAGTCCTGCATACTATCTTATTCTACCCTGTTCATTTGTCATTCCCAACTCGAGCATTTGCAGAAGTTAATGTAAAAAACAAAGGGAAGAACAAACCAAGTCTACTAGCAAATACTAGCTCAGTTTCGGGGAGAGGTGACTAGTGATACCACACTGCTGTTCGATGGGGCCTTCTGCCTTTGCTAACGGAAACTCCAATTGTCCTCTTGCCAAAATCCAGTTTGCCTTTTCCTTCTGCACAAAAAAAAAAGGAAACAGAGAGCTTCTATCAGGAAATACAGCCTAAGAACACCAGCTTCACTTGGTGGCAGGTGAGACCTGCAACCCACAATTACCAGCTGGAGCTGCAACTGCAATCTCACAGGAAAATCAGCCAGAAATTCCTGAGCTAACAGCATCTGTTCAAAAGATTGTAATCAGCTGCCAAAAAAGGGACAGAAAATTATGGGAGTCCCAAATATTTTGAGAGATCTTCCACATAAGACAATAACCATTAGCTGTTAAGCTAGAGCTCTTGATACAAAAAAAAAAAAGGATGGGGAATACTGCCCAAAATGAGTAAGTTTAGTGATCTTAATTTATTTAATATGGGTCACATAATCACATCACATGGGGAAGTAGTGAAGAGACATGTCATTTCTTTCAATTTTTTACTGCTTTTTTTTCCTTCTGTTCTGTACATTTATATATTGTTTTACTCTATTTCTGGGTTTAGTAGAGAAAAGATTGCTTTCTCATTTTTTTTATGTAGCACGAATTACAGAGAGGTTCTAAAGGTTAAAATGCACAGGCCTCACGCTTACCAGTAACAACAACGATCTTAAAATCCATTAAATACATTTTGTAATCACACTGTTACTGGAATGATTAACATGATGCATGGATACTGAAAATCTACTGTCTTTTCTATCTGAGATCGCTTTTCCAAACACCACTAGGAAAAATTAGCTCGCAGTACTGCTGCTGGTTTTTGTTATTATTGCACAGAAGATTACATTTCCTATGTTTGTAATTCAAAAAATTTTTCTACACACATATGATCAAAATCTGAACTATGCAGAAATATCTCAGCTACAATATTCAATCCAACCTGAAGTTTTGCTATAGGACAGATAAAATCACCAGGGATAATGCACTTGAGTTTGCCTAGTACGAAACAAACAGAGGAAGAATACACTGATATGAAACCCTAAAATGGAGCACTGATTGTGTAGGTAAGGCAAATAATTAAAAAGCAAATTGGATTCTCCTTTCCCCAAACCATTCTGCCTGTGCATCTTTCCTCCAGCTCCAAAACTGAGTTTATCAATCTGGGGTTGTTCAGTGGGGGTTTTCCTTCCATGTGTTATTCATATTACTCTATGTTTATATCATATCCTGTATATTAACCTCCATTTACCCAAAAGATAATCAACTAGAACCTTGATTTACAGTGTTTAGAGTAACAAATACAACATAGAAGAAAAACTGTTAGTCTTCTCCCTGAATTACCTAAAAAATTTTGGGATTACATGGAAACCTTTCTATCTTTTGATGTACAAGTCCTCAATTTCCCAAGTTGACAATCTCAGATTTTCCAAGATAAATGCTGTCTTAGTGCTGAAGAAAATTGAAGTAGACCACAGTTTATTTGTAAAATTAAGGTAACTACAGGGCATCTTGGTGAAAGTCTGAATTATTATATATAAGCAGGTGTTCTACCTGCATGAAGTCACAATATTATGATATCGAATAGTACATGTATGTAATAATGTGGTAAAAATTACCAGGAAGATTTTCAAGGATAAAAAAAAAAAAATCAACACAACTCTGTGCCTGGTTGGTAGCCCGCATGAAGGCACTGCCTTTACTTTGACATTTTACCTAAAACTTAAAGGTATGCCTACAGAAAGAATTAAGAGCAAACTGGAGAGGAAGATAGATTATACAACTTAATATAAAGTTTGGATTAACTGTTTCAATTGAAGCAATTATTTTAAGATGTTCTTGATTTCCGAATACTGCCAAAGTTCATTTGTAACCGCTTTCTGCAATCAAAGCTCCACAGATTCTCTAACAAATTTCAGGCAGAGCGCTCTGGTGCCTCTTCACAAGTTCAGTTTTAAATTGATCACCAGATTTTGAAACAGAAGCTCATTTTTTTCCTCACCTCTCTCAGCTAAGATACTGAAAATTGTTGCCAAGCTCTCGGGGAATTTAATCTAGGTTTTATTTTATTTATTTTTCACTACCACTGAGGAGTGACATTCCAGCGTCATTCGCTCCAAAGCTGTTCTGTGCAAGGCCAGGGCACCGAGGGCCTGGCAGGAGCCTCTGCGGGCGCCCCAGGAGCGCTGTTCCACCCCGGCCATCAGGGAGCAGCGAGGAACCGGGTGGCCGCAACACAGACCTGGCCACCGGCCACCGCAACGGCCTGGCCACCGGCCACCGCAACGGCCTGGCCACCGGCCACCGGCCACCAGAACGGCCTGGCCACCGGCCACCGCAACGGCCTGGCCACCGGCCACCGCAACGGCCTGGCCACCGCTGCGAGCGCTGCCAGGAACGGCTCCTGGCGCTCAGGGAAAGGGCCAGGCGCGAGGGATGTCTGCGTGGACCCAGGAGTCAAAACCGAAGCCCGGCGATGGGGCTGGGGCAGCATCTCTGCAGCAGCCACGGCCCCTGGGCAGCCTGGCAGGGCCGGCAGTGCCTGGGGGTGCTAGAGCCAAACTTCTTCAGGTCTAACTGTGCCAAGCGAATATTTAACCCTGTGGAAAATTTTAATGGCTGAGAGGCAAAGGGATTTTTTTAATGGAAATATTCTCACAAGCTTATGTATAGAAAGTTGGCCAGGAGCTCCAAGACTAAAAATTGCTGCTTTTATTTTTAAGTAAATGCTGCAAAGTATTATTTGTGAAATTGATTTCTTAATCTCTCCTTCCCAGTAAATGCTCTCCGAATTGACTTCCACACTAAAAATTAATTTACAGGGCTTTAAGCAGCGAAAAAAAAGGACAACAAAACCACAACATTATGGCTCTTACACAAAGGACATAAATGAGGTGGAACAAACTCAATATGAGCATTTATCTGTGTTATTTTATTTTTAAATCACTATCTAGTGTTATTTTCCTTTAAAGAAAAATAATTACAAAAATGTGTAACATTAAGATAATGCCGTTCCTATAACATGCCCAATGCCTTCAGAAGGCACTGACAAACCTACACCTGTTACTAACACACATAACAATGAATAGAGCAGTGGGATTGCATTTTCCTGATCCATCCTCTAATAAAAAGTTACCTTGCTCTGTTCCAGAGGAAGCCCATGAACACATCAATATAAATCTCCTGTAGTTTAGACACGAGTGCATTTTTGCAAAACGTAGTTGTACAAGTATTAGCAAAGAGTATCCCAAAATTAAAAGACAACAAAAATATGAAAGGAAAGTAAAGGTAAGGTTCTAAGCAGTACTTTGATAACAGAGCAAAACAACATGAATATATTTAGGAATAGAACATTCTGAACTCCGTTTACAGAAGTCCTGAAATGACTACTAGGCTGCAGAAATTGTCATGGTTCTGACACATTTAACACTGACAAAGGATCATAGGTCCACTGCTTGCTTGCTACACAGAAAATAAAAACTATTTCATAACAATGCTATTCTACATTGTTCTACAGATTTAAATAATAGTGTCAAATTTAGGAAAATTAAAATTTAACACCAAGTTGCAGAAAAACATACAGATTTTTAGTTGTCCGGTTTTTTTTAATTAGCATCTTAGTTTGACAGTCTTGATAGAATCTTATGTAGGCTAACCTCTAAATAGCAAGCATTGGAATGAAACCTATGGAAACCACCTTTTTGGTTATGTTTCCTGAAACACCTGCAGCTTTAAGCCCAAAAAGAAGTCTGACTTTTAACTACCCATTTTTAGTACCATAGTCCTGCTTTTAGAGTCAAACATGTTATTATCAACATCTGTTAGCAGAAATCAATTACAAAGAGATTAGCCTACATTTGGGGCATCTTTTCTATCAACTTTTCCCTTTATTAACATTTTACAAACTAGGATAGCGTGAAAGCTTAGTGTGATATTACATCACAATGACAGCTTACTGTAAGAGGAATAACTGAGTTCTCTTTATAATCACGTTCTCAGTGCCAGCCAGTGAGCTAATGGGAAGCCTGAAAGCTTCCCTAAGAATGAAAGGACTCACATCACTGTTATTACAGTAAACTGCTTTGCTACAAATCCAAAGCTTTGAAGTTCTCACCGTAAAACATCTGCCCTTAATTCGGCAGCTGAAAATCCTTTGACTCTACACACAAACCTCTCAGTCAACCTCGTCGAGTTACCTATATTTTGACGCTCTACAGAGTCTAATAGAGATTTCCAAGCCTGCCATGTAATACAATCTGAGCTGTTGGCAGCTACAATTGACTTCACATGCCATGTCTTTCTGATCTCTGCAGCTAACAATACTTTGTCAACAGATGTCATCACATGTAATTGTCAAGAACAGCCAACGCATGTGTTGTTCAGTTCATAGATCTCCTTCCAAAGATATACAGTATGCATATTATGCAGGCAGGCCCATGATAGCCTCTCAGACACTGTTAAGTGCACTGGCTGCTCTGTAAGTTTGCTTCAGTGTTCACTTTTAAAACAAACTGATGCAACTTGCTTGTGGAAAGGGATTTGACTGAAAAAGGAAAAAAAACCAAAAACAAAAAAACCACCCTAAAACTGACACTGCTCCTTCCTACTTGCCCATGAATAGATCACAGTTCTTTGGCAGCTGGAGAAGGTGATCTCTTAAACTGGCAAAGACTCTAAACAGGGATATAATTAGAGTGTTAACACTAAAACACCGGGGCTCTGGCAAACCGTGAAATCCACTATGCGCTGCACTGTAGCACTTGCACACGTGTACCAAAACGTTCCAGTAGGGTTTGCAGACCACAAATGCTGAACTTCAAGACAGTGGGTGTTTGCAGAACGGAAACATCTGTGTGCCCTGCCCAAATGGATATCGAATGCGTGAATATTCTGTTTCATTTAAATAAATATGCTATCTAATCCTGTTATGAATAGAAATGTACACAGCTACCTGGTCAGCTGCATTCAGATCAATTGATATGGCCAGCTCTCTTTTCAGAAAAGTAGCAGTACTCTATTCACATAATAAAAGATATATTCTTACCAGAGCAAAATTATCCGCTATTCCCCCACATCGGAATAATTCCACTCTCCAATACAATGAAAAAATAAAATTTTTAGAGGCTACATTAGCCGAAAGAAACAATTCATAAATAAACTGTAGTTTACAGTGTGCTACACAATTAATTACTTGCCAGTTTTCTGATATAATTTATCAAAAGCAAACAAACAGTTCTGAGAAACTGAAGAAAAGTACTTATTTTAAAAAGGTAGCTTTTCCACAAATGCTTATCTAAATAGTTTTCAGTCTTGAAATGATTGATCAATATTATTGTGAATTACTGAAAAGCAGATATTGATCTTATTTTAAACTATATACACTTTAAATAGAAATGTAAATTTTACATGGCACTGCACAAAGGAAAGGACTTCAGGAAATAATTGCCATATTAAACACTGATTGAGGAATGTGCAGTTTAAGGGATTTATGCTTCCATCAGTGTTGCTTAAAGCAGTAAAGAAAGAACAAGAACTCTAATTTTTAAATTTTTAAATTTTTTTTTACATATTGGATGAGATTGCAGAACCCCACAATTCAATTAACCTGTAAGTTACTTCAAGGGATAAAATGTAACCCCTGTATATGTAAAAATAATGCTATCAAATGCTTTTGAAAAAAGGGCCATTGAGTTCAGATTTAGACAGGTACCATTTTGGAAAGAGCAAGAGGCATTAAAAGCAGAACACCCAAAAATACACAGCCTGTAAAATACCATTAAAAAATAAAAAGAACTCAGACCATTACTTCAGCCAGCAGGAAGATCTACAGTTCTCACTATGAATCTGTTCGTTAAATATATATATATCTATCTATAATTTCCTATGCTGACAGCTGCTATAAAAGTTTTTGTAAAAAGCTCCTAAGTACAGCAGATTTGATTCCCAACTATATTGTTACACTGCTTATATTGGGAGGGGAGAGATAAAAAGTATCAGCATGAACTTTCAGGTCTTACAGCTCTGAAGAATTTAGTTTCTATTCTTGTTACTCATGACAGCACTGAAATTGCATCTGCCAGAGTGATTACATGTTTTTACAGAATTGCTTTAAAGCCTGTCTCACACATGCACCAGGGTTCACTTAAGGTTCCCACTCTTCTTGCAAGTGACCACATCAAAGCTTTTGTCTATAACCAATTTTCTTTTACTCTGAAATGGTAAATATTCGCCAGTATTAAAAAAGCTTTACAGAACTAATTTGATTACTCATGCATGTATGCGTTCTATTCACCAATTAAATATCTTTTGACTGCCTCAAACATTTCTTCACAAAGCTCCAGACAACTTCAAATTAAATTCAGCTGGGAGAAATGGATCACTGTGATGTGATGTGGGATCACTCCTTCATGTGGGAAGTGCTAGGTAACAGAAGGAAAATCTGGGAAAACCAAAAGAAATGTCAGAACATAAGATCAGTGAGGCAGTCTGGGAAAGACAGTGGCAATGAAAACACTTTATTGGCAAACACTGGGAGGTGCTGGACATTTTCGGCCATTTGACATTCAACCTTGGCCACTACAGCCTGCTCTTCCTATAATGTACCCTAAATTAAGTGGATCCTTAAGGACAAGGATCTTATCTGACTCCTCAACTCTTTTTACCATTTTTCTTTCCTTTTTCCTGTTACAGAAGATGCAGCCCAAGATAAAAAGATACACCTGAAAAGTGAAAAACCCAAAAGAAAAATAGTGCATTTCTGTTCAAGCCCTTTTCCCCCCTCACTAGCACTGTAATGGTAAATTTTTTGTAGTACTAATGAAGAAAGAGAAAATTATGCATGACTTATTATGTTTTATTGAAGGTGACAAGGCCTATCACATGAAAAAAAGTAGAGTTAAAAAGGGCATCTGCTTCAGGTAGGAAACATTATGTGGATTGAAATGTGAGAGCACAACTTAATAATCTGACCTGGCAAACCCCTGAAAATTCTTGTATCGGTCTCACATCTTAGGAGGAACTACCATGAAATTCAATTGGTTTTTGACCTAAAACCTCAAAGGAAATCAAAGGCTAAGTATGGTCAGTGTCACGTAGGATCAAAACTAAATCAACTTCTTTAATAACTGTCCAGTCTCTTCACAAGCTGCCATTTAATTCTTTTTCTAAATCATGTTTAGAAGGTCTAACCCTATACCTAATGTAAACTACCAGCTAAGGAAACTACCTATCCTGTAAATTCTGTGCAAAGACCCTGTGAAAAATAAATCAATTAGCTAAATAATTAAGCAAAACAGTTTATAACAACCAGCCTCTCTATTATACTTATAAAGGTTAAATTTCCCAATAACCCACATTTTGGGAGGTTTTGTTTCATATTATTTATCACCTGGGAAAAACAAAAGTCTTTTTTAAACATGGAACAAAATGTTCCTCTAAAATACCTACTGATGCTTAGTGTCTGAGCACTCCTAGTTTTTAAAGACTGGAGATCAGACTTTCTCCACTCCTTTTGATGTTTTCCTAGCACAATCTCTTTCCTTTGGGTTGCCATTAATCCTACCCTGCCTGACGTCACCTTCCATGATTTTGGCTAGAGCACAGAGCACTCCAAGAACTAAAGATGAGACATAATCACAGCTCTGGATCTGGATGCTCCAAATCCATCAAGCATATGTATTGAGATCTATGAAGATGGCGAATCATTATTGCACTTTTATAAATATGTATTCAGCATTTCTATAGCAGCAGCAGCCCACTGTGGTGCGCTAAGTAGCCCCAGGAGACATGGTAACAACTCTGGGTAGTAAAAGAAAATTACCACAGCTCACTTATCAAAGCTTGTATAAACACCATAGGTCTGAGAAGATTTTTTTTGTCTTCTGATGCTACTACTAACATAGATGAGTTTTGTGTAGCTCTGCTATACTGTAAATTCAGTTCAGTAAACATGAGGATAGCACTGAAGAGATTTATTAAAACTTTTTTTACATCAATAACTGATTAATTTCAACTCTGTTTAAATTCACTTAGGAAAATAAGCAGCACTGATTTTTGCTTTATACAGAGGTCAATTGACTAGGAAGAACCCAAAAATGTTGTGTTACATACTTAATCACTATAACTTTAATATACAGAACAGGTACAACATGTCTATAACCTCAACAGTGTCTCCAGAGAGTCAAAGGACTCTCTAGAGAATTGTGGTAACTGTAATAAATACTAGAATTGTATGACAGAAGATATTCTCCATGTAAGAGTATAAACAATGTACCTAATGAACTCACTTTATGTATCAGCATGTCAAGTTAACATTGATCTCCTAACCTGTCATAATAACAAGTTTCAAGTTGTAAACAAAGAACTGGTGAGAAGGGGTTGCTATTCTTTTCTGGAGTAGTGTGAAGCTGTATAATGTTTCCCTTCTCACACTGACAGTACATAAATTAACTGACATAAATACTGACAACACATAAATTAACAGGCAATATACCACTTAATCCTCTTAAACTGTGATTAATATTATACATTTGCATCTCCTTTTAAATACCCCTTCTTCTCCTATTTTGTGGCCAAATGATGGCTGTTCGTATTTGTCTGAATACAATGGCCTAAACTTCTGCTCTCTGTTTCCGTGGGCCTCTGATAGCTTTGCATTTCTCATAGAGAACATTTTAGGGCTTAGCTTGTTTCTGTTGCATCTACCATGCTTCTGTTGACCTTTCCCTTCAACCTTCGCCTCTCCTTACAGTGTACTTTTAGACACATGGATTTAAAGCATTTATTTCTGTCTATAATGTGCTTCTACATTACTGCCTTTGAACTGACTGAATTCATGTTAGAGAATCCCTTTTGAGTTACATAATGATCAAGCAGTGTTTACATCATGATTCCTTCCCCATGTTGTTCGAGTCCGGTTTCAGACTCCACAAGGTGAGGTGGTCTCCCTTTGTGTTAACAGGGATCACTCTCCTGAATCACACTGAGGTCCAGACAGAGTTTATTTCATCCCATTAGCGTTTGATATAAAAACCTACATCAGACGCTGAGTGGGGGTTGGAAAAGATCTGGCAGCTGGCATGAGTGGGAGTAAGCAGCCTAAGGACAGTGTGCAAAACGCAGGAATGAGTGACACTTCCATTTTTATCAGAAACTGAGCCTGGGTTTCCTAAAGAATCTCATCTGCTGCTTAAAATTGTATTTCTCACCTGCAATTCTTTCTTATTGCTACTTTCAGCACTGATGTGAATTGAAATTCAGTACAAATGGGGCTCATTAATATCTGAAAAAGGAGGGCAAGTTATCACCCTAAAGAGACTCATCATTCTTTTTGACTGAAGCCTGAATCTGATTTAGAGCTGAGTAGCTCTGAACCTTCTTTGCTTTACTCGTGTTCAGTGACTACCTATAGAATGCATAAGATTTTAAACACATACATTCATATGCATACACTCAAATCTAGAGAAAAGACAGTATGTATTATATGCCAAAAGTCTTAGTTTAATATAAATCTCCAATAGAAAAAAAATAGAATCACAAATATAATACTAGAATCATAAATATGTATTTTGTATTTCAAAGAATGATAATTTAAATAGAATAACATATATAGATATTAAAGACCTATTAAATAAACTTGCTATAGGGGAAAAAAAAATCTCAATTAAGCAAAGATCTGCTTATGCAGCATATAGCATTGGAGCCTCTAAGGTGCCAATAATCTTCAAATCTTATTGACCACAATACAGTCAGAACGACAAAATATTCCTTTTGTGTTACTGGAAGGAGTTTTGCAGATAAAATTGGTGGTTCTGTGTCTGTGATTAATATACGTAACTAATTAAGGGAATAATATCTGGTAATTCAAAACATTAACACAATTATGATGAGCAGGTATCAAAATTACTTGCCTATTACTACAAGGTCTTCCTGACAACATTTCATTTTGCTTTAAAAGGACCTTGAGTTAGTGTCTCCTAAAAACATAAAGAAACAAATATATTTGGTAAAAGCCTAAATATAACTGAGTGCAGATCTTGCTTTTGTACACGTGGGTCAGATCTCAACAATTTCCAGCTAGAGTAGTCTTCTCATTATCATCTGTATGTAGCAGTTCTCTTCAGCTGTTAAAATACATATTTCAGGACAGAATACTGCATTTTCATATTGAAAGTAATTCTTTAGTATAAAAATAATTTATCAAAGGTGTCCCACTTAAAATAACTCCATTTCTACTCCTGTTAGGAAAAGTGGTAAAAGAGGGTAATCTACAACATGACCACTGGGGGTCATTCATTTTACACAAATATTCCAGTATGGTATTTACTGGTTTTCAGTAGGAATAATATTTTAATAGAAGTAATTATTTCTGAAGATAAAAATATTCAAAGATAAATACTCAGAGATATTAACCACCTGTGTTCTCCAATTTTAAATGTAAGTGGGAAAAATGAATACTACATTGTTCAGAGAGCTAGTCACAATAATATCAAGAAGCTGAAAAACACAAACACAACACCTAATATCTATACATAAAAAAAATTTTAAAAACCCCAAACAACACTTTTTCTGCATTTTCTGCTATGTTCTTAAAGGGACTAAGAGGAGATTGTAACTGCTCTGACACAGATTATGAAAAATGAAACACTGTGAACTCTGAATTACCTACTATGTTTTGCTTTTATCAGACAGTCGACAGTACTTCTAAACACTATATATGGAAGTCTCGATGACAACAGACCTGAATGTTAACGCTGAGGGAGAACCAAACGTTTGACCCATGAAACTGTCTGTGCTAAAGAAAACTCATGCTTAGAAGCATAAATCCTATATACCTGGTCTGACAGTCAACCACAAATATGACTTAAAAATCAAACTGCTGTTTAAAAATAAAACAAATGTAACATGTTCACCAAAGATCGGAAAATTTTAAACTATGAAAATAGATATTAGATACCCACATCTAACATCCAAAATTTTTAGAAGTTCGGGAAGTAGCTCATTTTATTTTATATATAAGCTTTATTTCTATACATACTTAGTTGTATTCAGTTAAGAAAATGAAGCACACTAAATCTGTGGGCTTTTTCAGTATGAAGTTACCAGTCATCCATTGACAATACATGACGTTGATGTCATTTCTCCAGTGAAACACTAAAGGTAGTTACCTACTTGTCAACCAGTATCTGTACATGCAAACAGATCACTAGACATACTTATCAAAAAGTAATTTTAAAAATTTAAGATTTTGTCCAGCATAACAGTTCCACTAGATATTCTGGCTGCTAATTTTTGATCAAGAAATCATCTGCTTACAGAAAAAGACCAGGCCTCCCCTTCGGTTCATATTCTGCCTCATTACTAGCTCCAATTTATTACTTTTCGTTCTCTCCCAGGCAACCCTACTTTCCTATAGGGACACTAATTACTATTAAGAGCACATAAACAAAATCAGTATAAAAATAATACACCTTAAAAAGAAATCACCTCTCAAATTACGGGGTTTATAAACTATACTGACAGATTTACACCCACATGAGCACAGTAAACCTAATAAGCAGTGACAGGAACACAAAAACAAGCCAAATCAACTACATTCAACCCACAGCCTTAAGACTCCTCCTCTCTCTCCATCTTTAACATTCCAAAATTACTTTTGCTACAGATTGGTTTTTCTTTTTCTTTTTTTTGAGTCATCTGCAAGCCCTGAAATCTCAACAGGCATTTTAGATTTGGCAAGATAATTTTTTCCTTTGCCAAAAGAGGAGGAAGTTCATACAGTAATACCCCCAGAAATCAAACATGGATATTTTATAGTGGGAAGACTCATTCCCTGTCTTTCTTTACATTGCCTGGCATGCTCATTTTCACTGGTTTTAGTAAATTAAGCTGAGTTGCTCATTTTAGAAGCAATTGTTTTTTTCTTTGGTTTAGGAGCAAATAATTTCCACTGGGGAAAAAGGAAAAAAATTTAAAAATCAACCTATAGTTTCTGTGTAAGGTATCTTTAAGAACAAAACTGATCACAACACCCCAAATGCTTCTTAAGCTCTTGCTTTAATGATAACAAATAATGCCTCAGCAACATCACCTCCTTTAATAATTTTTTTGGGAATGCTACAATCTCATACTAAATCTTATTATAAAACCATGACGTATATAGTTTCATCCACCAAGTTATTATTATGCCTTCTAAACCTGTATCACAATCTGCCAATTTATTTAATTTCTGGAAAATTAAATCATGAGTGACATGAATATGAACTGCACCGAGAACAAGTGAAAAAGCAGCAATCTCCATAAAAAGAAATTGCACCTGACAGGATACCCTTTATAAAGTGGAAACTACCTGAAGCTTGATAAAGAAATTAGAAAGGAAGAATTAGGAAGGTGGCTTACTCTCAGTTTTTAAATTACACACTTTGCCACCACATTTACCATCATGCAAATCTGTTTACATTTATGGTATTCCACGAAGTCATGGAGCAGTATCAGAATTCAGTTGTCTTCAAAATATTTTGCTCGGTGTAGTTACAATTTGCCACAGTTTAGAATTAAAATGAGTGAAAAAATATTTCATGGAAGAGGGATCTAACTAAATGCTGTTGAGTGGCTAATTGAGTAAGAGCTGTTCTTCTGGGACCCCTCAGGCCACTGAACTGCCCTCATTTGTCAGCTGTCCTAGGAAGCTCACCTTCAGTAAATGGCATCCTCCCTCTTTTGCACGGACCAATGCATCAGCCAGTGGCCACAGAAGACAGTTAAAAGCTACAAGTAAATACGTAAGTGATAGCCATATTTGGGATAGATGAGGTTCTTATTCACTCTCCTTAACAATGTACCTCATATACATTATACCTTTAGAGAAAGTCAGTCTGTTGTAGATTACTTACTTGAATTTTGATTTTAACTTTTAATTAATTTTGCAAGTGATATACACATGACATTGCTGGACCCGGGAAAACTTAAGTCTCTTCTTACTTGATAGAAAAAAAGAAGTAGTCATTACTCATTTTTCAAAAACCAAGAAGCTTTGGATAATCAAGGTCACAGACTTATGTGACTAATTCTAAAGTATAATGCGAGGCAGAGAACAGAGGATGAGTAAAAGTAATGAACTCTCAGAAGAAGAAAACAAATCCCATAAAATTAATGTCCAAATTACTATTTTTGACAAAAAAATGCAAAGTGCAACCAAATGGCTGAAAAAACAGGAAGATGGGAGGCACAGTACAACATCTGGCAGAGATCAATAAACACTGCGGTTTTTCAGGCAGTATATGCTTGTCACAGCCATTTCTCTCAAGCCACTTTTCAAGAGATCAGAAAAAACGTTTTACCATCCCACTTCCTCTGTATCATATACTGCAATATAAGAAATATATTAAGCGACAGAGTCCGAAGGAGGGTAACAAAGATGGTGAAGGGCTTGAAGGGAAGCCAAATGAGGAGCAGCTGAGGTCACTGGGTCTGTTCAGCCTGGACAAGAGGAGACTGAGGGGAGAGCTCACTGCAGTTACAACTTCCCCAAGGGGGCAAGAGGAGGGGCAGGCACTGACCTCTGCTCTGTGGTGACCAGAGACAGGACTGAGGGAATGGCCTGAAGCTGTGTCAGGGGAGGCGTAGGTAGGGTATGAGGAAAATGCGCCTCACCCAGTGGGTGGTTGGGCACTGGAACAGGCTCCCCAGAGAAGTGGCCACAGCACCAAGCCCGACAGAGCTCAAGCAGTGTTTGGACAAAGCTCTCAAGCACATGGTGTGACTCTTGGGGATGATTCTGTGCAAGGGCAGGAGTTGGGCTCGATGATCTTTGTGGGTCCCTTCCAACTCAGCACAGAGATTCTGTGATCAGTCTTTGTAATGCAATATTTCCCATGACAACAACTAGTGCTGGACGGTGCTGTGTTCCTGCATAGCACTCACAGCAAGATCTGAAATACTTTTATACTTCTTTTGAATTCATTTTCTTAGTGACAAAAATCAAGGAAAGTCCCATAACTGCATCCTGCATCTCCCCCCCACCAAAAAAAAAAAAAAAAAGGAAGCAATGCCTGATATGCATGCAGTGTCACGAGGAGGAATATAAAATAGACTCCCTAGAGTTCCTTGGGAAGTCCCAGCCTTACTACTGCCTGAGTGACCAGAGGAAGGGAACTTTGGCTTCACTGACTCATATCAAGATGTTCCAGTGATATTTTTGTTGTTGTTGTTCTCATTTTTAATCTAAACATAATAAAAAAACCCCAAAACACAATTATTTCTGTATTGATATGAATTCATTTCCTAATTACTGCATACCTTTTTTCACGTTGTGTATTTCATCCAGCAACCTCCAATTATAGAAATAAGTAAGTCTCACTGTAGGCTCTCATCAATTACAGAGCCTGAGAGAGAAGAGGTTTTCCTCTTTTATACAAGTCATCACTGAATGTAATAAGGGATGTAGACCAGTGAATATAAACTGTATTGTTTGGAAAACTTGCCATGTGGGTTGGTTTTTGGAGGTGGGTTTTTGGTTGTTGTTGTTTTTTTTTCTCCAAACACTGTTGCTAAGACACAGGGTTGTGAACAGTGACAGGATATATTTTCCAGGACATAAATGGCAATGAGTCTATATTCCATTTAAACTAGTGAATGCCTTAAGCAGGAGGGAGGTACTTGTATCTGCTTTCTGTCAGCTTAATATTTTAAACAAAGATATGTAGGATTAGTAGGCTTTGAAAAGGAGTTAAAGGATTTTTTTAGTGCAGTGATACAGTTGTTAGGTAGGTATGGTAGCACTGAAACAGTAATAAAATGCAGATGGAATAAATAATTCTTAAAACAGACTAGAAAATGTAATTTTTTAGAAAAATTGATGTCATTTCTGTAATAGACTTCAACCCCAAAATTTGGATTTATTTTATTCTTTTATCCTTTCTATTTACAGGCTTTTACAAGCAGTAACAAACTAACACTACCACTGTGAAAATGTCCAGACGAAACAGAAACATACATTTTTTGTTCTATTCAAAGACTTTTTCTTAATATTCTGAACATCACTGGAGCTATGAGACAAACTAGGAGAACAAAGAGAATACATGAACCACTACAGCAAAGTACTGTGCTGATCTGTGTGCACAGACTATTCAGCTCTATTCAAGTTTTAAGAAACCATTTTGGAATGGTTATTTCTACTCAGACACACAAAAATACACTATTATGCAATATATGCTAACCAGCACATATAATATGTGAGCATGAATACAGCTATCGCTGAAGACAGGTTTCACCAGTTGGAAAGAAATTAAATTCTGGGCATCAGTTCAAATAATACATCGCTTCTGCAATGTGAACTGAAGGAAAAGTTTTCTTCATGACTAATAGCATGATATTATTTTTGTATTAGCTAAATGGGCAGCAGTAAAAACAGCACCACGGTAATTTTACCTTTCATAAACAGCTATCCTGCTTTTCATAAATAACCAGAGGAGAGTAAGAAAATGCAAGTATTCGTTGAAATGAAGCACTCAAAAATCACTGAAAATTTAATGTCTAGTAGTACCCAACATGGACTACAAAATACTTGAACTGAAATGTCAGATACAAAATAAAACTACTGAAGAGTTCAAGGGAAAAAACAAACCAAACTGCTACAATGGTTCAGTCTAAAACCTTGCATTATTTTAAAAAACTGAAAATCAGCTTATTAAATTAATATAAAAAGGGGCATTAAAATGTGATTTTAAGATATCTAGAAATATCTCTACATATTAGAGATATATCTCTACATAGTGGAAAGATCACTAACAGGAAAATAAAAAAGGTAAATGGAAGATGAAATTGAATATTTAGATTGAAAGCTAAGACCCATTTTTAAAAGCACGGCGAGTTAACCACCGTAATTAGCTCTTCAGACAAATGGAAAACTTTGTATCACATCACATATATTCTAAAAGAAGTCTAAATATCTGTCTGATCAGAAGATATTAGTTTAAAGCAAAATACTGCATAAACTGCTATATTAAGAAATGTGACCAAATGACCACAATAGGCCCTTTGGCTCAAATTCCAGAACCAGTGGTATTTCACAATCTCCTTTAGCCTTTCCCCCAGTCTACAATCACAGTAATTAAAAAAATAAACCATTTAAGAAATCCTGAACCTAAGATATCATACTGTCTTCATGTGCATCTAAGAATTAAATGAAAAAAGTGAAGTATGTCCTAGTTTTATAATAGATAAGTAATCACCAATAGTGGTTCAGGAGGAATTTAACTTTTAGCTTTATTTCATCTTTATAAAATTACCAAAATCAATAAGCAATAGAATCCATTTCAACTGGTGTTTCCTTTGTTTAGCATTCACAGTTCAAAATATCCCTGGTAACCTGTTGCAATTTTAATTCAATTAAGGCAAAGATAATCCTGAAACTACTTTTCAGTCTTTTCTATTTTTGCTTTTATTCTATTCCCTTAATTTTACACAAAATGTTTGCAACACTTCAGATCTACAGGAAAAGTGTAATACTGGAAAAGGGTAATGTGATGTCACACAGTGACTGATAATCTGATACTAAGAATAGTAATTTTTTTATTTATTGACTTTGATACAAGTTTATGAGTCCTATTTCTCACTTGAATTTCGTTGTATCAATATAATGTAAGCCTCTGAAACCAAATGTAAGATGGGAAAAATCTGAGCTTACAAAGAAGTTATCAAAGAGCTTTGCAAGAATTTAAGTATTAGTATTATTCAGAAAGATTATTTGCAGTGATGAATGGATAGTCTGTAAATAGTACTATACTGACTGTTGACACCAGTATCCGCTTCTAGTTTTTAAAATCTAAGTCACCCATGAGTGTTGTGACTAATGACTGTGAATAGGAAACTAGTCATCAGTTATCTGAGTTCAGATACATTGTCACCTTTTACTCAGAATTAATAGTTTAACAGTATAAATATAAATAATATCAAAAGATACTTTGTATAATCCATGTTATTCTTATAACTCCATTTTTTCATAGGGATAGAAATTGAAAAAAAATTTGGTTGAAAAATTATCTTTTTCAGCAGAGATGGAGCATAATTAAGACAAATCTAAATAACTACATGAAAATAGAAAATTCCTTTGTTTTGAGAACATATTAGACTCAAAAGAGTAAGAAAAACAACATATATGGCTGATGCAGTACCTTTTAGGTCTATTAGCATCATACTTACATTTCTTAATGAATCTTACAGGTATCACAGTCTCCAGCAAACTCAGGCTATTTCCTGAACTGTAAGAATTGATTACCTTATGGATGTTGCAAAGAAACCAGCTTGCATAAACTTCACTACTTCTAATGCTTATCAAAGTACAGAATCTGTGAGGAAAAAAAAAAATCTGCAAATCTCTAAGAAAAATCATGGCAGCAATATGGTTTAATGCACCATAAAATTGTTCCACTCAAGGCACTGGCCCCTAGTTTTGAGGCCAAATAATTGCCATCAGTAGCAGATGAATAAATACGCAATGAGATAAAAATCTTCCTAAAGAAGCGCCCACTCCACTCCCTGTAATTGCACTAGATTTGATAAGAGTAATAAAAACTTTATGAACGTTAAAGTGATCAAGATCTACTACAACGCCACAAATTGCCATTTTAATATTAATCACATTTGTATTTAATACTTTCTCCTATTGAGGCTTGTGTAGAGCACTCCATCACATGTACCTGGTGCTGAACACAGCTCATCGCTTATCACTGTTCCTGTGCAGCACCATTTCTGTGCCTCGCAAATAAAGGGATAACAATATTTTAATGCTCCATTACAAATTTTTTCTTCTGTACACAGTAATTAGACCTTACAATTCCCTTGATGAAGCTGGTGTTCTGTCAGGTCTTTGGGGATTTAAAAAAAAAAAAAACAGGACAGGGGTTGGCACAGTAGAAAGGTGGGATAGCAATGTTTGTTACATTACACCAGGCATCTGTAAAAGATTCAAAATGTTCACAAAGTACAAGAAAGGGAGGAAAGCCTGCAGGTGTTCATGTTCACGTATATGGGATTTCCCTTTTTTTTTTTTCAGTATTGCTGGATTGCAGCTCTGGTGTTTACTGAAGAGAGAGCTCTTTTTCTCCTGGTTGCTTAATTAACATGGCACAGTTGGCCCTGTGACTCTGTCAGAAATGACACATGCGTCAAAAGTGGAATGGGTGTCCTTGCTGCAAGGAATTCTATTTTTAACTAGAAATGACTCATCAACTACTGGGGTGTCCCAAAAGCTACAATTTGTTAAGCTGTCAGGAGAAAAGGGAGGGGGAAAAAAGAAAAAGAGGTCACATCTTTATTTGTATCTGTAGCTTAAAAAAAGCAGAGGGGTAAGGCACTGATTATACGTTCAACTCCACTCTGAAAAGCAATCTTCTATGCAAAACATGTTTTGATAACAGCTATATGCTATCTGGTATTTTTAAAACCTCAGCTGAGTTATCTCCTCTTTTATATTATATAGATTTGTGAATTTGTCCAGTGCTAAGAAAGAATGCTTCTAGCTCAGTGTGCACAACTAATCTGTCTACAGGGAAAGAAAGCATGGGACAAAATATTTGCAGATGCATCATCAGATGCTTTAGGATGAAACAAAAAATGCAGACATTCACTTGAAAAGAGGAAAAGAACAAGAACTAAAGAAAGGTTCTAACCTGTATATCAATTATACACTGGTGGGGTTTTTGAAAGAATTGGAATTGTAATCTAAGAATATGTTCCTGTAGCAATACTGGAAACACATCAAGCAGCACGGTATAAGGTCATGAAAAGAGAGAAGTGAAACTGAGCAGGCCATAAATGTAATCTATACATCTTCATTACATAAACTGACCTTCAAATTATTGTGTAGGTGGTGAAAACCAACACAGGGCAGGTTTCCTGAGAACCTGTTTCCAGTGAAAGTTACCAGAATCTAAGCTTTTAAATCTAAGCATATTCTTAAGTCAGATCCAAGTCATTATGCAAACAATGTGTATGTAAGCATAATGGTGTCAATAAGCTTATTTTATTGATGCTCTATAGACAGTAAATTATTATTCAGAGACAACAATAATTAGTAAATTGTAATTCATGCCACCAAGTAAGTTTGTGCTTCAGATGCTGCATAACATGTAGGGTTGCAACACAAATATTAAACATAATTTTCAAAATAAATTTAAAAGACTAGCAAACCACAGGAATGAGAAACTGAGATGTTCCATTACAATCGGTTTTCATCCACAGCCATGGGTAGAATTTTAAAAAGGACATTAGTTCTAGGGTTTTTAGATAACAGAGATAACTTTTAACACTCTGGTTTCACTGGACTCAGAAACCTGAGTTCGTGCAGAGATATGAATTGCATTTGGTATCAAAACTAATGCAAGATTTATGAACACAGGGCAGCAGAGAATAAACTACAGAACTTAAAGCACAGTTTAGAAGTATGTTTTTTTAAACATGCCTTATTATGCTTGACATCTGCCCTGAACTTTCAGGTGAAAGACTTCACTCTTGTGCAAATCAAACTTTGAGATCTCACCCTAAAAAAGCTAATGGAATTTAGAGCAGATGGGGACAATCTTCCCAAAACAGAACTAGAAATCAATGAAGACTGCCAGGAATCAACTAGAAGCAGCTGTCAATTTGCAGTTCTTTTTCAGCCTGATGTTTAACCTAATGCCTTTGGATTTCTCAGTACACAAAAGCAGAAACAATTCATTGGAAAAGAAAGATGCAGTTTGGCACATAGGAGGGTTGAATACCAGTGTTATTCAAATGCCCTTTAACAACAGGCACTGGCTTGGAAAAAAACTGCCAGGTGAGGCAGCCATCTCCTACAGCCTTTGTCAAGCCTCTGCCTTGCCCCTAACCCTTGAAGGAGTCCAGGTATCCCACATGCAGCAGAACAGCATAGAAAACCAAACCGTCTCTCCGAAGAGAGAAAAGAATTTGACTCAGAACCATAACATCGACGTGTATATTGGTTTGGCACAGCCTGGTTTTTGGTAGCAGGGGGGCCACAAAGACGGCTCCTATGGGAAGCTGCTGGAAGCTTCCACCATGTCCAAAAGAGCCAATGGCTGATGGCTCTGAAGATGGACATGCTGCTGGCCAAACCTGGGCCAGTGAGAGAGGCTCGTAAGGCCTCTGTGATGACAGATTTAAGAAGAAAATCAAAACAAAGTCAAAGGGTTTTGCTCCTAGTCAGAGAAGAGGGGGAGGTGAGAACACGTGAGAGCAACAACATGGAGACACCAAGGTCAGGGGAGAAGGAGGGGCAGGAGGTGCTCCAGGCACTGGAGCCAAGATCCCTCTGCAGGCCGTGGTGAAGGCCATGGAGAAGCAGCTGTGAAGACCTGGAGGAGGCTGTGATCCAGTGGGACATCCCGAGGAGAGAGGGGCCCTGCTTCCAGGATGGAGCAGCCTGTCCTTGGAGGGCTGCACCCCGTGGAAAGAGAGACCCACGGGCAGCAGTTTTGGGAGGACTGTGTGCCCGTGGGGGGAGCTCACATTGCAGCAGGTGCGGTTTGGCTGCTGCTCCTGAGAGTGGCTCCATGCCCGAGAAGTTCATTGAGAGCTGTGTCCCGTGGGAGGGACCCCACAGTCTCACAAGGGAAGGATTCCGCTCCTGGAGCAGCAGAAGAAAATCTCGGTGGTGGACTGACCAAAACCCCCATGCCCTGTCTCCCTGCACTGCCAGTGGGAAGGAGGGAGGGGGAGGGGGAAAAGGTGTTTTAAGGGCTTATTTTACTTCTCATTATCCTCCTCTGATTCTGTTAGTAATAAATTTCACCTTGAAACCTTAATTTGAGCCTGTTTTGCCATTGAAGTGTTTTCTCCTGGTTATCTCACTCATGAAGCCTTCATTAACTTTTCTTTCTTTTTTCCTCTGCCCAGCTGTGGCAGGGGAGGGTGAGCAAGCGACTCTTGTGGGTGCCTGGCATTGGGCCAGTGTCAAACCATGACAATATGCAAACATACATGTTTAAATTTATTTCTTGCAAACAGCTCCAGAACGAGCAGCAAACTCCCTTGCCATAAATGCCACTTGTCATAAGGTGTCAGAATGGACTTGCAACACAGTAGGGGGAAAGAATTTTCTGCCTGGTGGGACTACATACTTGTTGGATTTGTTATTCATTTTCAGACAAAAAATAAAATGCTGATATCTAACATCAAATTCTCAGAAACATTTCTGTATGTCTACACACAGCCTCTGGATTAAAATAAAAAAAAAAAAAGACCACGCAACAACCCAATAAAAACACTCACTGATCAGCCACACTGAATGACAAAAGTCTTATCTAAGTAATCGTGACCTTGAACTGCAAAGCAACATGTTATGAAAACAGAGTTTGCCCTGGGCCAGAAAGGATCACACATCTTCCTCGGCCTTGGATCCATTTCAGTCTTTTGAGAGTCTCTGAGATAATAAATAAGAAACTGTGTTACAAAAGATAAAGGTGTTAAATGTTCACTTTTTATCAACAGCATTTTTAGGCAAAAAAATATTCCTGTAAGATTGAAATCGTATAGACGCCCTTGCCACTCTGCAGGTGTAGATCTACAGAGCAACAATGCAGTCTTCCTTTCCTTTGAGTCTCCCACGCCACACAGTCAGCTTTACATTGCAGAAGACATACTAATCAGGTATTCCAACATCCTACCAACCTAAATATCACCATGTATAAGTTGTACAAGTCAAATACTAGTGATGCAGGAAATTCCACAACCATCCTATGATTATCTTTTCCAATATTCCACCACTGTCACAGCTATCAAACTTTCCTTTAGTTCCAAACTAAATCTACAAAGTTGTAAATTATATAGATTTTATCATTTCTCCAAACACCATAATGACCTTCAAGTACCACTCCACTTACCTACTGGGACAGGGCCATGCCTGCCCTCCCTACATGACAGGGTCTAACATTTCAGTGTAAAATCCTGCTTCTTTGAAAAAGTCTTCTAAATATAGCTAAGCTATTCAAATTAGACAACGCCTAAGTCAGACCTCCGTTTCCAATGCATTTCCTCCATTCATCCTTCAAAGAGAGAAACTTGAGAGAGCTGCATGTCTCACTCTCCTAAAAACTACTGTCTTAAAAATGTGCCAGTGATGCAGATTTTTGCCTATATTGAAATCAGATTTCTGTCAATTAACTAAACTGGAGAAGGAAAAACTAATGGCCAAATATTTAAAAAAACCCATTAGTACATTCCACCTAACCCTTAAAAAAGAAGGCTCTGATTCCTGAAGTACAGTACTCTCATTTGTCTAAGAGATGATAAAAATTTAAACCATATAAGAATTGGCTCATGAAAAAGTGAGGACTTAGCTATTTAATGATCAAACTCTTAAGCCTGCTATGTTCAGTATAAACACATTAATTTAAGTGACAGATATTTACTTAAAGGCCTATCTAGCAACATTTCAATACAAATAAAGTCAGTAAATATCACTGCACATACAAAGTTTTGCTATTTCAGATTACTGACTTATCTTCGGAATAATATGATTATACAAACTTGAATTTCAGCGATTCCTTAGCACAGCATGCAACAGGATGCAGCTGGAAAGCAGCTTTGCAGAAAATGACCCGAGTCTAGAAGTTCACTCTAAGCCACCCATGGGCCCCTGCAGTAAAGAAGGTCAGCAGCATTTTCCAGGCTGCATTGGGAAATGTGTCTCCAACATGGAGACACAGACACAGGGGAGCGAGACCAGTGAAAGGCACAAAGATGCTAAGGGACTGGAGTCCTGTCATGCAAGGAGGGCTGAGAGACTCTCTGGTCTGACAAAGGCTCAAAGAATCTTACCAACATCTATAAATGCCTGATGGAGCCTCCTTCAGGTATTAAGAAAACAGAGCCAAACTCTACTCAGTCATACTCAGTGACAGGTTAAGAGGAAAGGACAGTTACTGAGATCTTTTACAAGGCCTAACACTTCAGAAAATTGATCCCATTGCAATTTATTGCATCATCAAGGCTGTGCATCACAATTACTAAAAACTTCTGTATAAGAGCAAAGGATAAAAACAGTACCCAAAAATTTCCCCAAAGCTTGATTTGTCAATTATTATGGAAATCTATTTTTGTTTGCCATTTTATCTGAAACTCATCCAGAGTATTTCTCATTTAATTCATTTGCAACGATTAATTTTCATTACTTAGCAAACACAAACTACTGGCATTAACAGAAACTTCATCACAGCGGTTTGTCTAGAGAACTCAGAATTTCTATTTCCATATTGCCTAACCAGAGATGCTGTACCACGAGCAAAAATCAGTGTAATCCAATGTTATTTCACTAATGTGATAAACATATACAGAGGAATTCCCTTTATTCATTATTATAATCTCCTAAATAGACTGGAGGAGTTGTTCAGGTAGAGTTTTACAAATTTTATCTGCATATAATTTGCCAAACTCAAGCTCTCTGAACACGTCAGAGAATGAATGCAAACACTTAGCCAAGAGATGGATAGTACATAAAACATGCATCTAAATTTTCAGTATGCGTCACTACATCCAGACTTTTTAATAATTCAAGACAACACCTATAATGATTGGTGGTCACGGGACAATATCTAACAACAATACGAGGAGACATATAATCAATACCTAATCCCTTTGTCCTAGAGTGCATAGTAACACATGGACAATCATTACCAGGTGGTTTTGTCCCTCCACTGAGGCTCATTTCTTTTTGGTTTTGCCTTATAATAATCATATCACTGCTGTTGCTGGATTTTCCTCATAATTAACACCATCTGTGCCTAACAAAGACCTTCAATCATTCCGGTACTCAGTTGCCTGCAGAGGCCATGCATTGAGCTGCACACCCACCTGGCTTCAACTGCAGCATGCTAATGAAAGCAATGAATCTTAGCTATGGACACTTTCCCAGGAAAATCTGCAGAGCGATGTAGAAAATTAAAGCTCATCATCACAAATAAGGCTTTCTTCTGGAAACCACTTCTCAATTAAAGCAATAATAGTGTACTCTCAGTACTGACTACAAACACAGAAAAGAAAAAAATTAAAATACTTATGACCAAAAATCTTATTTAATGATATATCAGTTTAAACGGTACTGACTGAGGGTTTATGAACCACAGATTTTGGGATTTGCTGAAAATGAGCAGTAGGAACAACTGAAGTTACAGTTCTGTTAGAATACTAAAAACCAAGTTACATGAAAATAAATACAAGAAATTCACTTACATATTTAAGCTAAATTTTCTTTAAATCAGAAAATTACACCTATCACTCACTTTGACAAGTGAGCAGATAATAAAGCTAAGGGGAATTAAAAGTTTCTTTTTCCCTTTTTACATAAAGAAGTGGAGAGAACACATATAACTAGATTTACTTCAGCATGAAACAAAATTTATCAGCTCACAGAAATGGCCAAAAACTGATGCAGTGTTAACAAAATTAAAATTGGTAAAATATTAAAACTTTACAAGGCTACCAGCTGCAAGGTATAGTGGGAGACTTCTCTCCCAAGAATGCAGGGAACAATACTGTTTTAATCTACTTGCCAAGATCCAGACCATTGTAATTTTAGCAATTTCAGCACTGGTAAACATAATCTAACAGCATTTCCTTGAACCAGATCCCAGAATTTTAAGTCTACTTCGACATCTCTTAGTCACGCATCACAAAACACTGTGTATATATATTAACTCTACTGTGTACTTAGTATGAAGGAAAGCTCCTGCAGCCACTTAGTGTGGGTTAATGAGTGTACTAAGCCAAACTAGAACTTTATAAACATAATTAAAATATTTTTGCATTACTAAAGTTCACTGTAAGCAGCAAGGCTGGAAACAAAGTTTAGTACAGTTTAAGTCCTACTTAACTCCTCAAATATGAAGATTGAAAGGCTATGTAAAATCCGTACACACTCAAAATACTGGTAAATATATATTTCAGAGTACAGAACCCTGAACTGCACAGGATACCCTCAGCAAAATGATACAGTATAGCCCTGAAACTGGTTACTTGAGGAAAAAAAAAAAAAAGTATCAGTCTTTTATATGTCTTACAAATTGAAAAGAAAGAACACATTCAGAAAACCAAACTGTAACCTGAAAACTGTAACAAAATCAAAGCTCAAACTGAAATTTTTCTATGAACTGATTCCTGATCTTGTTAGACCCATCTTCATTTTTTTAATTCATCAGGCCAATGAGATCCACTCAAAATTCAGATGTAGCATTCTTGATTTACAAATGAAATTAAAATTGCTGTTTCCTTGAAGGGACATGAAACTGAGAAGGAGTCATCAAAATGTTCTGCAGATTATTCCAGTTAATATAGAAAAGCTTAATGATTTGTAATGAAAATGAGATTAGTATCTAAAAACGCTTGAGTGTTTATGTTTACATAGACCTACCAAACCATTCAGATAAATTTCATACCTCATACATGCCTGTAAAAGTGGTAACACAGTCTACACAAATGAAAAATATGTGAGTTCTCTTGGGCAGTGACACTGTATCCGTAATAAATTTAAATAAATCATCCTCACCAGGCTTGCAGTACTTTTGTAGAACATTTTGCTGAGTAAAATCTAATGTCTTTCAGAAGACAAAACACACAAGCAGTAGCAAGCAAGCAGAAAAGCCAAACACAGTACACTATCACAACTTAGCTTCAAATGTTCCCACAAAAAGAGTTCATAAGGACTTGAAACAAAGTGCTGCTTTTAGGGAAAAAAGTATTTTTCCTAGTAAAACTTTCCAAGAGAACTTGCTAATGACACTTTTCTCCTTGTGCTGTCACACAGGAAACTTCTCAAACAGAATATATAGATTTCCAATGCATCCTTCCTTCCCAATTTATTCGCATGCAATGGCAAGAAGCCAGCATGAATCCTCCAACACAAGAAACCAGACTTTTCATGTTGCATTGTTCTGTTAAGCAATTTCCAGTATAGGATCTCTGACATGTTTCCAGCTAGTATTGCTACTAAACAAGTAGATAAAATTACCTAGGTTGGAATCATAAAGCCTAACTGTTAGCACAGGTGAGAAAGACTTGCTTCACCCTAAATAATAAAGATGAGACAAAAAAAATGAACTCAAAGGTACCACAGGAGAGAGAAGAAGCACAAGAAAACTGTTTTCCTGGAGGGAATCACAATCCTTTCAAAAAGTCATCAACATACAGAATAAAACACAAAAATACAAGTAATACATGTCTTTAAGAGTGAACTTTTATGCAGTAATATGTACATGTGGATACTTTATATATATAATAGAAATTGGACTAAAGAAAGAATAATGATGCAGTAGTCAGAATGTCAGTAATGAAGTTGCAACCATGAAAAGGTGGCTTAACACTCAAAGATGTTTCCATTTTTCTTATAAAATGATTTGATTAATAGTTTGTGGTGGCTAAAAGTATTTATTTGTGCTCTCTCTCCTGTCATAGCTGATGAAAGGGGTATGGAGATGTGGAGGGTATGTAGGGTACTTTCTAATAGTTTTAGAAACATTTAAAGCTGTAAGGAAATATAAAGTAAGGGAAGTCTAGAATAGACATTTGCAAAAAGCACAAAGCAGATGTACATGATCATAATTGTGCCCATATTTTGAGATGAAGTATGGTACAGAATCCGAAGTTTGTACCAGAAACAGAATCAGTACAGAAATATTTTATAGCAACACAGAGCTACTTAATTGGCTGTGATGAGATGCAGGACTAACTGGTATGGAGGATGTTGAAGCTGCACCATTTTCTGAGCTCAGATCTCCCCAAATAGCACTGCACTGGATGTGCCAATCCATCTGGTACTACTCTGGCAGAATGTCTGTCAGAGTGATGAACTGAGTAACAAAAATGCTCTTAGTTTACCCTCCTCTCACAGCTATGACAACCTTCATACTTCAATTCAGCCTTCATACTATAATTAATCATGACACATGCTTGCTTGACAAAACTCTATGGTCTTCTCACTCTTCCCTTCAGCATCTAATGAAAAAGTGTTGTTTTTCCCATCTTTCTTGATGCCACTTTGGTATGAAGTCATGCAGGATTCCTTTGTGGACATGCCTGTCATTACACCTATAAATCTATTGACAGATTAAGGGTCTTGGATGAATAGATCACTGGCAAGATCTATTAGACAGCTGCTCACACCAGCACTCTTCAGCTTCGGATTGAAGACACAATTTGTCTAACTCTCCAGGTAAGAGCCAGTAACAGGTGAGAGTCCTTGGGCCGGGCAGAGCACACCAGCTCTGGAATGCATGGTTCAGGGAGAGCACGCCCTGGTGCACGTCACCATCTCTCTGGAGGGAGCCCTAGAGCCTACCTGTCTGCGCTGATCCCTGCCAAGCTGTAGTCTCTGCTGTTCCAGCTACTTCGTTGAGGATATCAAAGGCATTCCTCTCGCCCTACCTTCGTATTTCCTGTTTGACCAAATTCTGAAAGGAATGACTTTTTCCAAGCATGCACTTGTGGATCTTAAATAGACTGATATATCACTATACTTGACTCTGCATTGCTGAAATGGGTGTCAGGTCAGCAGAATAAAATAAAGCAGAATTTTTCCCTTCAGAGACATATCTGGGATGTTTCTAACATGAATTAATCGACTAGTGAGCATTTCCAAAAACAAGAACAGAAAAGACCAAGATGTGTGTGTGGAACTAAAGGAGGGTAAGAGGGGAGAAAGGAGGATAAACCAAAGAAAAAGCGTGCAAGCACAGTATGTTAACTTCAGGTTCCTGAATTTAAACTGCCGCACATATTAAATGTTGACTGAAAACCAAGAGAAATGCCCAGTTAAAACACTTGTTGACTGAGCAGTCAATAAGATGGTAGCAGTACATGGATTAGGCCGCCCAAAGAAAGCTCAAGTGTCCCAGAGACTCTCCCATGTTGTCAGCTTTCCTCTCCTTGAGGAAAACAATCAAAGACTCAAGAATGCATAGCCTAAAATTCATTATATAATCCATTACTTTCACAAAAGACGATTACCCCAACACATAACCGTAGCTGATCTGAAATTAAAGCCTAAGTGGAAACAGGTTTTAACCTATTCCACACTTTTGACCTGGAAATATCAGGCACCCAGAAGCTTTGCCATTGTGCTTTAAAAAGTTTTACAAAGGTCTTTAGAAAGGGACCATCTTATGTACTTCAATGGTGATATATTAAGGAAAAATTGCTAAAGTTAATGAAAACACTCACTGCAATGTTAAGAAGGAAAACCAAGCGTCCTCACTTCTAGGGAGCTCAAGATAGAAGTTGAGTTTTCCCACCACTTGGCTCCTCTCCACAAAGAAAATCTCTGCTTTAGTTATTTGCATTATGCTTGACACATCTGTGGCTTCAAACTCGCACAATACAGAGCTGGCATCCATGTATCCGAGAATGCCACCACCTTCCTTAATATCAGGATGTACAGATGTCAACAGTGGAACGTCATTTTCTGAGTCACAGAATGACTGTTTTAGAACATTACTACTACCATGACAGACAGCAGGCAGGCTCACATGGACTGACTTCGGTGTACAATCTCAACTGTTGCGGTAAGGAAAGCCTGAAACTAGTTCAGAGAAAAACAGTAAGCCTGTCACCACAGAACTTTAAATTGCTATTGATACTTCAGAATATCAGTCTCCCAAAAGAAGTGGATTCAAGAAAGAGTATTTTTTCAAGTCCCTTTTTATTTGTTTCTTCTGTGTTAGGCTACCAATCTGCCTGCTACAACACTGACAGTGTCCAGCTCGATGTGAAAACAGGAGAGGAGTATGAACAATATCAGAATATGGTCTGAGCTACCCTGGTTTGTATCAAACCACCACATACCCCGATGAAATCTACTGCCTGGCCAAAACCACAACACTGTATGATAACGTCGGTGCAAATCTAAAAAATAACGAGATGCTTTGCAGACTATCAGTAGTTCACTGTACCTTGGTATAAACCTACCACGCTCAGAAGCTGGAAATACAGAGATGCAAGATACAATGCTTGTACTGTCTAATTCATGCAGAAGTTTTCAGAAGTGTTCTCGTCAGTCTCCCAAGTTGCTTTTTTCCTCCTCCAAACTGCAATTTTCTGACAAATACTTTTAGCCTGTATTTCTTTTCCTAATCTTGATTTTGAAAGATTCTACACGTGTGTAATGAATATAAAAACTGTAATTTTGCAATAGAGTGTATAATCTCAATACACAAAAGTAGTTTTCCTCTCCAGTCTACGGATCCAATGTGACTATGTTCAATTTAGTTTATGTAATCTTTTTTTCCCATTCTTGAGTTATTTTTGTAGAACCTGTGCTATTATCAAGTCCTTTGCACTCAGGCGATGAGACCAAGCACTGATTTGAAGTAGATGAATGGAGAAATTTAGAGATGTATAATTGCTGCGGGAAAGGAGAGAAAGGAAAATGTACTCAAATACTCACTTTGATGAATCTATGAAGTATATTACAAGAGCACCAATACTAAGAGCGAAGACTAAGACAACCTACAAAAGAAAATAAAAGATTAATTATTTAACAGCATTAACCATTTATTCTTTTACATACAAAAAAAAGACAACAAAAATAAATCAGAAGATAGTTTAATTTTGGCTCTAATTTTCTTTAGAAATTTACTGTTACTTGAACTTCAAACATTATATATTATCATAGAATACTTTCTTGCATTGAAAAAGAGACAAACAATCTGGCTTTACCAGACCTGTCCTTCAGGATTGCTCATTGGTGCATAAACCAAGAGTGACGACAGATTAGACTGAATTTCCATTTATATAGATGGCTTTGAAACCCACAGGAAAAGTGTAAGACTATGTAAAAATATGAATTTATCCTGCACTCCTGTCCAGTGAGCTTTCAAACAGTTTAAAGCAATACTTGATGCAGCACCTCATGACGGTTACAACTTTTGTTGACAGTCTTAACTGTTAAAGCTACAGATGAGTGCTGCAACAAAGATACAGGCTTCGGACCTCTTCCTGAAGCTGCTGTATTTGAACGAGCCTGACTGACGATCACAGCGCAAGGAGGGGACACACAACGTTTTCATTCTAAGTAGACTTTCTGAAACAATGTAGACACTCCTCTGCTCTCAGCTATCACTCAGTGCTGTAAAGGCAGCATCTGAAGCAAGGTTTAATAATCATTACATAACCGAACTCTGAAGCTCTGCACGGCCAATATCAAACATGTACCTATCTTCCAATAAAATAAACTCATTCATGTATTAATATTACACAATTACTACTACTTGTTAAAATAACTATTCAACTGAAAGCTTAAACTACTTTTCCTTACTTTTAGATCTTGCTGACCACGACATTTTTTACTTTGTGAATGTGTGAAAAAATTTTGCCTGAGTACAAGTATCTGTTGTCTCATCTGCTGCATTATCACCTGAATCAGTGAGATCTGTCAGTCAAATTCAAGGATCAAAGCATGACATTCATTGAAACAACATTTTTACTACCTAAGTCTGATATAATGTTAACATCTAGAGTTTAAATTCTCCTTCATTGTGTACAGGTCTTGGAAGGTGAAATAAGCTTTTAAAGTAATATCAACTGGTAAGAGTCTCACCACTGCAAGAAATTACAGTGGTGAATAGAACTTGTGGATTGTTATTTGACAATATACCCCAAATTCTGACTAGCAGTGATCCCAAGGCCCATTTTTCTCTGAATTAAGATTCTGGGAATCAAATTATTATGCACACTCTGCCCTACCTGTTGGAATATTCCAAGCTACACACAATGACAGTTTGGATCTGAATCAAACCTGATCCATTATTTATTACCAATCCATTTCAAAGAAAGCCTTCATTTTTTTAAAAACAGAATTAAAAGGTGCTGAGTGTTTTGAGAACATAGAGCTTATAATTTTGGTAAAAAGTTTGATTTTACCCAAACGAGTTTTAAACACAGCTATTCACTTTTAAATCATTTAAAGTCAAGCATTAGTGCTAATGTTTTACCTTGCATTCTGTGGAATCATTTCTATACTAACAGCACCCTCAAAACCACTATTAAATATTGGTATCTCTTAAAAAAAAAAAAAAACCAAACAAGAAAGCAATAAAAACTGAAAGCAAACAATCTACAAATAACAAAAGAAAAGGAAAAAAAAAAAGCTGAAGTACAAAAGAGATTTACCCTATGGCAGGAGTTTTGGGCTGCAGAATGCTGAATGGCTACTTAATGCTGGACTTGAAATTCGAAAAACTAAACTTGTAATCCATTTGGGACTCTATAAACACTCTTCTCATTCCTTCAAGTCTTACAAAGTACATAAGGACTTTCTAAAACTTTAAGGGGACTTTTATTTTCCTTTTCATATAGCAAGTCTTAAGTTACAACATTCAGTCATTGCCTCCTACCCAGAGGAGTCTGGTAGAGCAAACCCAGCATAACACTGTATCAGCCCTGCATTTCAGTTATATCCAATCCCTTATTCATCATCACTGAGCTGCTTAAATGTTACACAGATCCTGCGTGAGAGCTTCCAAAGCACTTAAGGCTTTTAAGTGTTCTGTGACAGTTCCTGTAACTGCCACTAAAATGCAAATATCTCTATTTTGCAAGCAGCTCCAGATTCCCATGCTATGCCAAACAGTGAGATATGTATGCAAGACTACAACATTCTCCTTCTGTAATATATATACCTGATTTTAAAGCAAGGCTTATTTTCTTTTCTATTGCCTTGAAACACATACCTAACATGATTCACAATGTCTCAAGGAATTACAGAAAGGGTATCAGGAAAGAATGGAATCTTAAACTCCATTTCTTTTTCCTGCTAGCAGAGAAAGACATTTTTCCTTTGCTAAGTGACAGAGGAATTGAGCTGAACTTGAAACCATCAAGTGTGTGGAAAAAGCAGACCCTGAATCAATCAGGTTAGAGTTATACTAAAATAATTTTTTTAAAAAATATAGATTTTAACAAACCCCAAACAACTCTTGTACGCTATATCATAAAGTCTCAGGTGCAGGTTTTTTGCTGTATTCCCATCTAAATAAGGTGGACTGTAACCTGGTTATTCAGACCCAGGACAACAATTACAGAGTTTGTTCTAGTCTTCCCTGGATTGCCATGGGAAATAATGTCTATTTTGAAGACCTTACTATGCTTGAGGGGTGTCACAAACATAGATCCATATCCCAAATTCCCAGCAACTAGAACCTAAGGGAGGGAAAAGCACACAGGTATGTGAATTACTGCCTTTTTCATTAACTAGGCCACGGTGAGATGTTTGCTTGCTCTGTTTATTATTTCGATGCATTTGGCAAAACATTGCAATTGCAACACGTCTATATAACTTCTCTCTGTACAGAAGGAAATAATTCTTTAATTTATAATAGTTTGCTGTTTAAGATCGAGAAATGTGAACTCATATGCTAACAGCTATATTAAGCACTTACTAACAAATTAAAAATAAACACCAATCTGATTAAAGGAAAGAGGGCAAAACACATGAAATAGTTGTTGCATATCCCTAAGTGTTTCATTTAAAAAAAGGAACAGAGAAAATCCAGCCCCAGATTTCAATAAAAGTATATGATGCCTTTTTAAGGCAAGAGTCAGAGAAACTGCAGATAAAATCCACTTACGGAAAATTTAAAATATTTTGACTGATACCAAGATGCTTCAGAAGCATTCAACTGCAGTCAAAATTTAGGCATCCATAATAAATACAAAAAGAAAAAAGAGAAAGAAAAAAAGGGAGTTTTGATAAGGGTGTAACACCATGATAATATTGCAGTGAAGTACCAACTTTGAGTCTCAATTAAGCTCACTTTCCAGGCCCCAGCCTATGTAACAAAGGGATAATCCAAGGGGTGGCACTGTTCCCCCTACAACTCCATACCTGCATTATCGAGGAAAAAGGGGAAAATTAAAAGGCTGGTCACATTGGACAGGAGGGCTACAGTTAATAATGAAGAGCCATGTAGGGACTCTAGAGCAGGAACTTCAGTCTCTCATACCCTGTAACATTTGAACATTCTGTGAGAGCTGAAACAAAACTTTTTGAAGTTTCAGAGGCAAATTTTTGCTTATACAAGATTAAATTATCCAAACATAATTAGTAGAAAATAGCATAGAAGTCAAGAGGCAAAGCAGAAAATCAAAAATGAATAATCGTCTCTTTTTATTCTCCTTCAGCATTAAGTATTAAAATACAAAGTATGCAGTGAAAAGAAAATAACTTTCAGAAATCTGTAACCCCTAACACCTCAGGGCATCTGAGATCTTCTTGTTTTTTCTGACAACAATCTGTTCCATACTGTTCTTCAAAAATGTTTCTTTCAAACTCTTATTCTATGGTTAAATTATTCAACCCAAAGGCTACTGTAATGCTTTGAATATATTAGGCTGTTCATTAGTAATATTTTTTAAAATTCACTTAGTTTTCATTTCTACACAGTAAATTCTGTTAATAAGCTACTCAGTTTTATCAACCATGATTTAAAATAAAATTCCATTAGTTTTTATATTTCAAATTAGTTATGGAAAACACAAATTATTTCCTATCTATATATAAAGCTAAAAGCTCAATGATCCATTAAACTTTTGCAAAAGTTTGCACTACTAAGATGCCAACAGCCTGATGTTTTGATCTAGCTTGGATGAAAATTTTCATACCTTAATATAAACCTCAAACTTCCTTTAACCATCAAATAAGAAATGAACTGTAGTTCTTTTATAGACAGATAAAAATTTCTTGTCCAGATTTGTTAGGAATGAAAACCTTAAAAATCTAAGTACACACCTGCTTCAAGTTACATTTCAGAAGTTAGGAATTATTTCTAGCTTGGCAATCCCAGCACTAAATTGCAGACTCTAGGAGATGTACCCAAATCTGTGTAATTATTGCTATTTAACAAAAGTAAGTCCTTCTTGACCATAGAAGGTCCAGAATGTCTTACCTAAAATTGCTGTCCCACTAACTGACACCCCATATGCAAAGAATGAAATTCAGAAAGCATTCCATATAGGCAAAGCCATAAGTGGTGAGAAATTACCCGCTGACACAAACAACTGAGCAATTAATAGATCTTAGACAAATATTAACACAAATGAAGTCCTGTTTACTATAAATCAACATAGATTGCTCTAAAAAAAACAATTTCTGTATTGTCATACTTCATTGAGATGTTTTTATTTATATTAGCTTTGACCATAAACCAGTGAACTAAAGCAGCTGCTTGATGTCAAACTACAGAATTCATTTAAGTTCATCCAACAAAATGGCATTCAGAACTTTGTGATTTGTCCAGACAAATAAAATGTGCTCAGATTTTTAGAGAAATGGGTAGTAAATTTCCGTTTAGAGGCTTTTTTTCCCACTATACCTTGCCTGATAACCAGGAGTAAAGCACAAGAGGATCTCTTAAATCCTAGGTCAACAGGACCTAGGACCACGCTCTAGATTAAGTTGGACACTGACTTTTCTCTGGGCTTGAACACATTGCCCTCCTACAGTCTTTCTGCCTCTTCTTTACCTGGATCCTCCTGGGACAACATATAAATAACTAAAATGCCCAAGGCAAAAATACGAAATATCCACCATCTACTCTATGAGGTCATGAACTCCCGAGGGGCTTCTAGAAAGCCATTCTACCTCACTCGGGTTTGCTAGATCATATTTCAAATGCTCTCAATGTTCTCTAGAACAACTGCATTTAACGCTGGCTCCTCTCTAAAGAAAACTGTCTAAGCACGCACCAGTTGCAAGCCACCTTACAAGAGTAAACCATGAAACACAAGCAAACAAGGGCTGAAGTGAGTGAACAGGAGGAGAAAGATGAAGTGAAAAAATAATGAAAAAGACTAAACAAGATTCCATCTTGCTCCCATCAGCAATAAATACTAAATGAAAAACTCAAACAAAGATACTAAGAAATCGGGAAAATTTGTCATTTACCTTTAATTCAAAAAGGCAGGGAAACTAAAAACACCGATTTTGCTGTTAATATACTCCTTGTATAAAAGCCATGCTTGACAGAACATAATACTACAACCAGGCAGCCGGCATATATGCATTGATTCTCATGCAAATAGAGGCAAAGTGCAAATTCTATATCCAGTACCTGCTCTTGATGACAGGGTCCATGATAAAAAGCTACGGATCTTAAGAGTTCTGTCTGCTGGGCAGTGTCCTAGCTACTAAATCTGTCTCAGTGACTTAGTGATCCTACCAGTTTGCAGGCAGAAAAGAAAGGTGGTGCAGGAAAAAATTAAAAAAAAAAAAAAAAAAAAAAATTTAAAAAAAAAATCTCCATTTCTACTATTTCTTCCAGCCTTTGAATGTCAGCTGGGATTTAAAACCCAATTCTAGAAACAACTAAAGCACCTTCAAGCCAGATTATGAGCAACTCCATCTTTCAGGGGAAGTAAGTAAAGGTTCAAGATCACACAACTCTGAAGAGACTTTACTAACTCTTAGTTTTGAGCTTGAAGCAATTAAATCACTAAATCCAAAATTTGCAATTTTTATAGCCACATTAAAAAATTCTCAGAAACCCAGACTTGAAAGTGTTTACATGCAAGTCATTTCCTTTCAGTTACATTTTCTGATTTTTTGTTTACAGTTATTACATAAAATGGAGTTAACTAAAAAGTTAATTAGCTATTAAATTTTACGGTAACTAATTTAGTCATCAGCATGCAATAAAAACAGTACTGCAAACTTTGGCAGCTTTACGAGATGTTTTGCTTTATAAATTTTCCCCTTCAGCAAAACTCATATAGACTTAAATTTTCCAAGAAAAGTCTGAGTTTATCCAAAAGAGGAGTGAGAAATTACTATCTGATAAACCAATGGGCATTAAATTCTCAGTGAACTGCTGTCAGAAAATTCATAGCAAGGATTTAATTTTAAAAACAGAAGGCTGCAAAGTAGGCCAGCATCAGCTCTGGTTGATGACCATGAGTAATCAGAAGACTTGGTTATTGTCCCTAGTCCTACCACTGCTGTGGTGTGTGACTAAAGCGTATTACTTGACCTCTTGAGGCTCCCAATTCTCCCTCGTGCTTTCATTTGGCAGGAATACTCCACGTCAACTATTTAGGGCAACCATTGTCTTCACTACAGGTGTTTGTGGTGGATCTTGCACAGCTGAGAGCTCTCCTGCTGCCACAGGAACAAACAGCCCAAGCAGGCGTGGCAACAACGTCAGCACTCCCTAGGACAGCACAGGGGCTTTGGGATTAAAGGGCTTTATTAAGGTAGAAAGGTGTCAATAACTCTAAGCTAAACTTCTTGCCTATGTTTCTGGAGTTATATTTTTGGTCCCACTGAGTTACAACCCAGTATAGTAAGGTTTTAATTCATTACTGCAACTAAAATTCTGCATTTATGGTAAATATATCTTTAAAAAGACAGTTCATATTTAATGCACCTCTTTTAACAGACTTGAGTAACGTTGATAAGAAATACAGAAACAACATTTCTGGGAGACAAAACAGATACAAAGACAGAGAAGAGTTACCAAAAAAAAAAAAGAAATTAGCCACATAGTAAGTTCCCACACATACTGAATTCATGTATCAGAGCAGTAATTTGGGAATACCTGAAAGGTACAAGTAAAAGCCATGGTAAAGGCCTGAATCACTGTGAGTTTGCCTAACTACTCGTGACTGTAGTAAGTAACTGATGTAATAGGTCACTGGGAACAGAATATGGAACATCTCTGAATGAAACCACACTAAGGAGAATTAGCAAATTCAGTCTGCCTGCAACAAGCTGTGTTTTATTCCCTCTCCAATAAAAGATTCAGCTTTCTTACACAGACTTGAACAGACTACCACTCATTTGAGCAGACTGCTTATAAAAAGGAATGCTGTGAAATTGAAGTGCAGGAATTATTAGAGTAGACATCAGACTCAGACATATGAAAAATAGGACTCAGAAAATAAACCAAAAAATAAGTACCCTCATGTACTTTTCTATACACATTTCCAATCTCATTTGAGGAAGACTTTTAAAAAAGAATATTTTCGCTGTGTTCTGTTCTGTACATGCTTCTAATATATGTTAATATTTCAGCTTTATTTTGCTTTCTTTTTTACAGATTGGGTTTTTTCTTCAACTTTCTACTGACATATTGACAATAAAATGAAAATTTCTGTTCAATCCATAAATGTGAAAAGACTGAGATTTTCTAATTAGTGAAAAAATACAAGACAAAAAGTCCCATCTGTTAATGGTGCTCTGTAGCTTGAAGTTAATTAGGTTTGCTGGGAGAGTGCCTGGCAATATGACCAATTTAAAATACATGCAACTTTTCCAATTCAGTATCATTAGTCAAAAAATTAGCAGTACTTTCTACCAAAATGTGCCGTTTTCTAGAGCTAAATGGATGGCATTATATGTGTGTAAATAGCTGTGCATGCACATTTGGGGGGCTTTTTTGTTCTCCAACCTAAAAGGTTCTTCCTCCTGATTACCTAGCAGTCACCCAAATTAAGGTCAAATTCACGCTTTGTATATTGGTAGAAGAATAACTCTCGCTGATTTCCAGCGGATGCGTGGCTGGCTCTGCAACCCCGCTGAGCAAAAGCTGGTGAGCATCACCCACCAGCTACCGCAGACGTCAGCCTTCTCCTTCCCAAGCTCCTCGCTGTCCCGCAGCAGGTAAGGGCCGCTCACGAGCCTCCTGCAACGCTTTAGAGAAACCAGCGATGAACTGGCAATCCACCCCTGCCAAACCAACCAGCTCAACTGCAGAACTGCACACAGGCCACCGCACGCGGGCCCGGGGCGGGGTCCCCGTCACACCGCACAGCGCCAGACTAGCACTCTTACTGGCGGCTGATCATTCACTGCTCAGCCCCAGAAAGCCTCTGCTGATTGTGTCAGACCTTGAAATGCAGCATGCGGTCATTAATTTTTGGTTGGTTTCTATGTTCCTACGTTTCAGTTGTGACAAAAGGGGGTTTATCTCCACACGAGGAACTGGAACCAGGTAACTCCAGCTGGAACTCTTTGTTCTTACAATACTTTGTCCTACCTCTGCCAAAACAAAGTGATCAAAGGAAGTGAGATGAAGAAGTAAGCAAACTCTTTCACTTTCTGGTATAGAGCCTACCCAAAAAAAAATCTCCACCTGTGCACGGAACATCTCAAAAAACACAAAAGTGCACTAATTCCTAGAAAGAATAAAAGACAAAATATTGCCCCAAAATCACAATCAAATTATGTATAATTAATTTACAAAATAATCTAACTACATGATGGTCTGACAACTAATCAACTGACATCAAATAAATATATTTACCAGTAAAATGTAATGTAATCATTTGCCATTCACCCCATATCTGGAATACTGCAATACAGAACTGAAAAATCAATAAACTGGAAAAAAAAAAGATCTTGAAAATGCTGTCTTTTTGAATTAACAATTGTCTATTTCTTAATTAGTATTTGTTTAAAAAGTAAAATAAATTAAAATAATAATTTTAAAAAAATCACAGAAAGCCAAACAAAACCACAAAAACTAATTTCACAGCTCTTCTCCTTACATCAATATACTGTGCTCCTCACCAGTTACCATTCACAGTGTGGTAACTGACAACAAAATAGGAGAACATCCAAGAAACTGTCAAAGAAAATACAAGACAGAAAACAAAGAATGGTGGTAAAAATGCCAGAAAAGAATAATACAGTAGAGTAATCAAAATGCTGTGTCTTTAAAATGCTAAAATCAGAAAGATACTTCTGAAGTAAAGGGTTTGAGGTACGGAAACCACTCAAACGAGTTCTCAAGAAAAAAATGCAGTTGAAAATGTGGACCTTCTGAGAATTTAGGCCTCTTCTTCCAATTCACAGATTTTTTGTACAATGTTATATATATTAACGGTACTGCTGAAGGGACCTCAAGCTGTACTGCTATGTCATAAGAAATTACTAAAAGGAAGTAAATTTCTTCATGAATGAATCACTTTAGGAATTATATTTAATAAAATTATTTACCTTATACATTCAAATTAATGCTAGATTGTATGTCAGACAAAAGGAATCCTCACATTCCTCAGTTATTTTGACATTTGTCTGCCATGCAACCTACACAACAGACAGTCATGCCAATAACTGTTCAAAGAAGAATTAGAGAAAGAGGTTACTCCCCCTTGCTAAGGTTTTACAATGGAATGAATTGGTAAATTTTTAGATTTTGTGCTACTATTCCTAAATTTTCGAATAGCAGAACTCCACAAACTCAGAAATAAATACCTCCTATTTGAACTGTTTAGGTTCTTAGTCACAAGGACTCACACATACAGCAAAGGCAGATGCAGCTGTGGACATATTCTCTGAAAAAAATGGAAAGCTCTTGGCTTCAGTAAGGCCTAGTAAAATTTCATTCAAGAAAAAGACTGAATCAAGAATGCTGAAATCATTCAGCACACGACAAAGCCTCTGACAAGCCTTTGAACGCTTGTCAAGGAATGTACTTTAAAACATTACGAAAACAAGACACAGAAGGGAAAAGACTCACTGCTAAATGCATCTGACAGGCTGCAAAAAGAGTTTGCTGCTGCAGTACTAACATCACAGCTCTCATCTTCCATTTACCGTTACCCAATGTGGGCCTTTTCCTAAATCTTTCGTAATATAATTTCCAGCATTTCTATTTCCAGACCAAACAGAGTATAACAATTCCTGGTACTTGCAAATTCATTGGTCAAATTCTAGAAAGTCAATGGTCAAGTCTAGAAAAATCCATAACCGTTTCACAGACTTCTAAAGACAGGTAGCCATCAACAACACGACTTTTTTAATAGGGACCACTAAATCTTTGGCCATTTGCATGAGGATTTTCAGGAGCTCACTGCTCCTCAAGTCATCTTGTCTGCTCAGTGACTTAGCTCAGCTTAATGTCAACTACATCAGAGGCTTCGTGTGACAATTAACGGAGATATCAAATACAGGACCATCAATGAGCAAAACAAACAAAAGGAAACTACGTTACATAGGAAGGGAGGCGACTTGGTGATGGAGCTAAAGAGAACAGTATTTCTGAAAGTCACCTTTGTAAGCATGTTTTTCCCTCCTTTTTCTCTGCCACTGTTTGACCTTCAGCCATTTTGCCAAAATTGATAGCTTTGACTGATAGCCACAGGAAAATCTCTCATACCAATCTGCTTTGAAAATGGAAAAAATGATTTTTTTTATCGCTAGTAATAAATCTAAATCTACTTAATCATCCAGCTATATACGAGAATTTGCAAATACAAAAAGCTGCCCTTAATTAGTATACAAAAGAAAATAATAGAGAGCAAGTCTGAGCATTGTAAATTGTAGCACTTACTAAATTTTAGTCATTTTAGTCATTTAGTCTTAAGATGTCTGACAATTCTAAACAAAGGCATAAACCTCAGTAGTTTTACAGAGGCTGTGTCAAAATATAATTCTTATCATATCTCTCAATTTCCCACAGCAAATAATATAGATCATGTGAGCTCTTTTGGTTTTTAAACTAATTTGAACTGAAAAGCTTGCCAATTAATTATTTGACACAGTCATTGATCATGAGATGTGAGTTCTCCACGTAATTGGAAAATAAAATTTAGCAATTTTACTGGAGCAGCTAAACCTAAACTAGACTGTTCAGGGTTGCAGTGATCTTGGTTTATGGGTAAGCATTCACACACAGTATGAAAGCCATTTTCAGCAGGCTTTGGAAGTACGTGGAATAAACATTCATACAGTGGTTTCTGCAGCTTGAAAAAACATGAACACATTTTCCTTTTATCTTCAGTAAAATCTGCACAAGTATAATTATACACTACCATAGATCAAATCTTGATTCACAGTTTAGTGCAAGACTGCACTGATAAGCAGACATTGCTATTCCAGGGAAAGGCAAGGATGCCTTTGATGCCATCACTTACAGGCACTGGTGATTTCCATACTGTAATCATCAAGGTGATGGCATGTTGCAAATATTGTTAATCCGGAATTGTGATTCAACATCATGCACCAAACGACAAGAAATTCACGTGAGGTATGAAATTAAATCGGTGATTTGCAACTATCATTAAAGACCAATGCAGAAAACAAATGATGCAGCAACCGAATGCAAAAGCTATTTCTACACAACAAACCTTTTCTCGCAGTGAATATTTTTTATGAGTGGTAGGATGGAAAGACCAGTTTCTCAGTTAGGATGCAAAGACTGATTTATTCAGCCAACCTGCTCCCTGCAGAGAAGCTTTCCTGTTTTGCTGTGTAGCTATAATTCTAAAACTGAAAGCTTTATTTTGAGCCTTTTTCTATGTGATTTGAAGATAAAATAATATAATTGCATGGCCAAAGGCTTGCAAAATCAACTTCAAACATAAATTCCTCTAACAGCATTGTACAGTACCCTTACTTTTAAAAAAATACAGCAGTGACCACTAAATCCGGCCTTGAAACCAACCGTTACCTCAGCATACCTTTTCTCTTGCTAGTGACAACACTGTCAGGTCCTTTAACTTTCACCTTCTGGTGTCATGGCTTTTGTTATTCCTTTCATATAACATGAAGAGTTTAAGTTAAAAAAAAAAAAAACAAAAAACAAAAAACCCAACCTTCTCAAAATCCTCCTTTCCTCTGGGTCCATAGTCTTTGCACCTTTATCTGGCTTTGCTAGCCTGTAGGATTTCTCATCAGCATCCTTATTCTTCATACGGACACCGTCTTGAGGGTAGAGACCTAGGAAATTGCCTGCCTTCCCACCTGCTCTATAGGTTCCATTATGAAGGTCTAAGAATGACAGGCCACCGAGTTCCATTATGGTGTGGTCTTATTCACAGGCATAAAAAACTGAGGGTGGAGAACGAGGAACATCCAACTTCAGCTTATGTTCTGTCTCATAAATGTCGGTTGGTACCTAATTTTTCCCCTTTTCTGCATACTTGCTTCAGCCTAGCTATAGTCTCTTTTTAAGGCGCTTCTGAAAACCACCAAAACCACAAAATTGGAAAAACTACCAGGTAATCACATACCCATCATGGTGAAAGAGATTTATAAGAAATATTGCTACGACTCCATGTCTTATGTTAATATGCAATTTTAGTTTACATTTTTTTAATATTACAGAATATCCAGAAGTACCAAGTACATAACGGGTTTGAAGATTGTTTAAGTATAGCAAGAAAAAATTATATTTTGCATGAACTATAAAACATCCAGGAGCAAACCTTGCGAAAGACAAAGTGACTTTCTCTGAATAAGTACTGCAGAACCTGGCTGAGATTCTGGTAAGGTAAATTATGCCATTGAAGTATAAACCCTCTTCTTTTTTCTTTAATCTGCTCTCCCTCCCTGCCTCCTGAAACTCTACTTACTATAGATCTCAGAGATTCAGTCCTATGTTGCTATATTCAAAAAACATTTTACTTTAAAATAGGTCACCTTTCTAGAATCTATTCTTAAACAGAAAGACTGAAAACCAGATGTAAGGAAATTACCTTTTTAACACACCTTTATCTGTAACAAGAGTTTAAGTCTCTACTCTGGGACAAGAAGTTTCTCTCTCCCAGCTGTAGGCCCAGCTGCTTTCCTCCACTGTGCTACAACCAACAACTCCACTTCCCTGATGCTCAGCCTCTCCTGAAGACACTGTTCTTGTCTAGTAAAGGAAAAAGTTGGCAGGTAAAAGAGAAAGAACACCAGGGTGAGTGAGTGGGCTGTTTTAGTTTTCTATCAACCCAAAATCTCATCAACCCCCTGGGCTTTGCCAATGACCTCCCCTCTCCTCTGAACCAGTCCACTGCACTTACAGTCCCATGCAGAGCACCAAAAAGTGAAAAAAAAAAAAAAGAAAATTATCAAAAGTAGTCCAATGACACTTCAAAAATGGCAATAACACTTGAAATATGTTTATACCAAGTCTGCAAATGAGAAATATTTATACTGCGGTGAGGACACTGCACAAGAATGAACACTATCAAGTCCTAATACTAAACAAATAATTCCGTTTTCTCAACAGCTTGGCTGATGTGCTTCCTTTCTCTCAGGCAGAACTGGAAGACAGCACTTTCAGCATTAATAATTTCAAACACGAGAGTTAAAATTCCTTTTGCTGATTGCCTAAAACCTCAGAATGCCTCTCTGATCAATCTCACGACAAAGACCTATGTAAAGCATGCCAAGGCAGACTGCTGACTCAGAAAGGAAGTCCACGTACTGATTCATTAACACGACTGCCAGCAGCACCGACGCGTTCCTCGGAGATATCTTGCTGAAGCAGTTTCTCAATCCATACTTTGGTTTCTTATCATGTTACAGGTATATTAGACACCAGGAGGACCAAGCACGCATCCACACCTGCTTACAGAACTGAAGTTAAAGCTGCAGCTCTCTCTTAACTCTAAGAGCTAGAGTAGGAGGTCACTAGTGACAAGACCACGCTGCAGGGCTATTCTGCCACATAAAACACGGGCTTGGAGAAAGGCTGCTGTGGATGAGCAGAGCCTTTGTCAGAACAGGTGACAGTTTTCACAGACACTCTGCCACAGACAGTGGAGGTATAAGCTGCACAGTAACCAAGCAAATTGTCTTATTTTTGTACCAGTTCTTGAGTGAATTAGAAGCAAATTACCACTGTACTGAATAAATAGAGGACCTGTTTACACTTTGTTAACTCTGACTGCTTTACAGAATTTTCCAGAACAAATACCAAGAAATGAAGAATGCCTTAGTACATGAGACTGTGATAACTAAATCAACTTGTCCTTGTGGAACTTTTCAGACAAAACAGCTGTGTTTATGTTTGTTACCACTGTATTTTAAGAAAAAAAGTCAATTAATTAAACAATACATCAGGGGAAACATACAGAGTTAACAGTTTCATCAGAGATGAGAATTCCACCCATTTCAGAACAGCCAATCGTGTCTAGAAGCATGACCTTTTTTAACTTTCATCTTTTTAAAATCAGATTAAGGTGTTAAATCTCAGCCTTTGAACATGAGAACCTTCAGTGTTATGGCCCTAATTCCTCTCATTTGAGATGTTCTGTTTTATGTAAATAACTAAACATCCTTGGAAAGGGGAACATGCCACATCTCTCACAACCAAGTTAAGTAATATAGTCTGCTCCCGTCTCCTCTTCTTTTCAGTTTGAATGATTGTTTTCAAGTAATATGGTTTATCACAAAGCTTTCCAGAACTGGTCAGCTCCTTACTACTGAGACTCTTGTTTCTTACCTTTTAAGTTTTCAGAGTTTTTCTTATGTAGGACTATCTAACAGTTTGCTTTGCTTTTTTGCCTTTTTTTTAGTTTTTCTTTTTTTTTGAGTTGCCAGCTCTGTTCATTTTACTGTTTTTGGAAATGAGTCCTATTAATTTTTGCCAAAGAAAATATAACCATTGACATTGTGCTGAGGCTAGCAAATTATGTAGGACTTCATTTCAACAAAGCAAATTGCAACAAAACTGCCAAAAACCCAACAGTGATCCAATACAAATGAAAAGCGAGTCAGCTTAAGCCCAGATCCATTTATTATGCAACAAATTGAAGAGTCTAACGCCTTCAGTGTAAAGCTTTGATAAGCAGTTGTCCATCCTAATCAGATTTGTGAAAACTATATTATTTATCTGGTTACCAGGTTTGAATTTTTGTGGCTACTTTGCAATTTTATGACATATTTCTTCCATTGAAAAAGATTTTTAAGTAAATCCAATTCCTCCAGGAAGAAAAGCCTCTGAGCTTCCAGTTTAAAAGGTGACAAATTGTTTAATTCATAGAACAGTATAATACCTTCACCAATAAATAACCTTTTTTTTTCTGAAAATCCAAAAGTGTTTCTACAAGGAAGAAGGAAAAAAAAAAGGAAAGATAAAAATGTGGCTTGTTGTGATAGACAAGGGGTAATGGCTTTAAACTGAAAGAGGGCTCAGATTAGATACAAGGAAAAAATTCTCTACTTTGATGGTGGTGAGACAAAGGAACAGATTGCCCAGAAATGTGGATACCCCATCCCTGGAAGAGTTCAAGTTTTGACGGGAAGGCTCTTCAAACAACCTTGTCTAAACAAAGATATCCCCAGCCATGGCAGAAGGGACAGAAGTAGATGATCTTCAAAGGATCATGCAAACTCAAGTGAATCTATGATTCTATGATTATAGAAGTTCCTTATTTCCCCTTAGTTATAAAAACATAGTAATAAAAAAAAAAGCTTTACTGGAAAAAAAGCTTAAATAGAATCAGTTAGCTACTAAATCTATCCACAAGGCAAGACAAAAGCACTGGAACCAGAGGTATAAAAGCAAGGGATTTATCATAGTAACTTAAAATAACAATTATCATCATAGCTTTAAACAGTTTTCATTGGTTTGGTGAAGCATTTTGATTCTTCTTTGAGGGCAGTGAGCATATCTTTTTATGGAGAAGTGGGAGTACATGCCACAATTTACACCATTTTCACTATCTGTATCTGCTTAACTACTGAACATCCTGGGTTTCTGTCAGCCTCTGTAGAATCTGGATGTACAGACAGACTGGGGAATGAGAGGCTGGAGAGAAGCCCTGAGGAGAGACACCTGGGGGTCCTGCTCATTGGCAATTCAGACATCAGTCGGCAGTGCCCTGGCAGCCAGGAGGGCCACCCGTGTCCTGGGGAGCAGCGGGCACAGCATCACCAGCCGGGCAAGGGAGGGGATTGTCCCGATCTGCTCTGAGCTGGGGCGGCCGCACCTCGACTGCCGGGGGCATCTTGGGGTGCCGGAATAGAAAAAAGACACTGAGCTGTCAGAGAGGGTCCGAAGGAGGGTAACAAAGATGGTGAAGGGCTTGAAGGGAAGCCAAATGAGGAGCAGCTGAGGTCACTTGGTCTGTTCAGCCTGGACAAGAGGAGACTGAGGGGAGAGCTCACTGCAGTTACAACTTCCCCAAGGGGGCAAGAGGAGGGGCAGGCACTGACCTCTGCTCTGTGGTGACCAGAGACAGGACTGAGGGAATGGCCTGAAGCTGTGTCAGGGGAGGCTTAGGTTGGGTATGAGGAAAAGGCTCCTCACCCAGAGGGTGGTTGGGCACTGGAACAGCTCCCCAGGGCAGTGGCCACAGCACCAGCCCGACAGAGCTCAAGCAGTGTTTGGACAAAGCTCTCAAGCACATGGTGTGACTCTTGGGGATGGTCCTGTCCAAGGCCAGGAGCTGGACTCAATGATCCTTGTGGGTCCGGTCCAACTCAAGAGTCTATGATTATAATCTAGATTGCTCAGTTTCATTATAGTGCATTACTTATGGCAAAATATTTTTGTAGTCTGCAACAAATTGCATTAATATCCAATACTCACATTATAAATAAATAAAGTACCTGCATAACTGTTTTTCTTCAATGACCAAAAAAATTAAAGATGCACCAAAGTATTGGTAGCTAATTTATGTGTCTTCCCACAGCACTAGATTTTACATAGAACTCATGTCTTTTATTATATTTGGGTTTGGTTTTAACTTATTTCATGAAAATATTATGAATAATTTTATCTGAGAAGTACAAGCTGTATTTTAAAGTATATATGAACAATTAAAATTGTCTCAACAAAGTACCTCAAAATAATATGCTACAGCTAGTGCTTCTGCAGTAATAGAAAGGCAGACTAGGAAAATAAAACTCTCCCTAGTGCTGCAAGGACAGTAGATGTTTATAGCTAGTAACAAATTCAATTTAGGCTTTTTTAAAATGGAGTAAGATTTTCATATGAATCACCTTCCATTTCAATCATCTTGACACCAAAAAATTCTTGGTGAAGTTATTATCTCACCACTTTTTAAAATCAAGTATTTAACAGCAATGATTGAGTTATTGAATAGTTCTCATTTTGTCAAGAAGCTTTTAAACTCTGTGGCCAGATCAATGCCTATATATTTCATGTTCGCTCTGTAGTCTCTTGATGCATGCACAAACTAAAATGAAAACTGTACATTACACGAGTGCATTGCTGTCCCTTTTTCACAGAAAAAAAAGAGAAACTTATTACTCTGATGTCAGAGTAAAGCGTTCTCAGTACATGAATAGCATTTGCTCATTTGACATAGACTGAAAGTACGATGATTTTACAATTTTAGCTCCATTTATTCTGTATTTGTTCACATCTGCAAAATACTGTCTTTTAGCAGACTGATGAAAAGCCCATACTTTCATCTTTTTTACAACAGAAAATATTTTAATGGACAAAAGCTCCTGCCTTCAACTCAAGCTACTGAAGCTGCTCCATGGTGATGCGGAACGCAAAGGAGAAATATTACTTTCAAGAACACTCTGATAGGGTAGCGGAAACCACAAGAATCAAGGGGATTTTGCATGTTTCCAAGCTCAGACTGTCCATGGCAGTTTAGGATCTCGATGGCTATAAACCTCTCTAGGGCTTGCATGACCAGGTTTCGGTAGTGGGACAGGTGGGGTACAGGGGTGAGTCCTGTGAGAAGCTGCTGGAGCTTTCCCTATGCCCACCACTGCTGTTGCTAATGTGGAGCCCATCAGTGATGGTGGTGGCTCTGTGGAGGCTGTGTCTGGGGAAAGGCAGGAAGCAAAGCACACACAGACCTAAACGAGAAGGAAAAGAACATAGCCAGCATATATATTAACTCCTATTTAACTTTAAAATCCCACATCTTAAATTCTTCTGTTTATAGCATGCACATTTTCTTCACACTCTTTCTTTCACACCATGTGGACTGACACAGTTGAAAAGTAGGTCGTACAAGTTTTGCATGAACAGTGTACTTCAAAAATTGTTCTGGCAAGTTGTTTAAAGAGCCAGGTTGTTCTCTGCTAGTCCTTGTGCAGCAATATGTGTTTTGAATCTGAGACCCATATGCTTGAACATCTCATTGGAAGACCACAATTAAGCTTGATTGTGTGAAAATTGAACCTGTTTTGAAAACATACAACCACTTTTTAAAAATATTAGCTTCATACTTATTTTGAATTTTTGTGCTCATTGTATGTGTGACTAAAATTCTCTTCAAGCCCCATTTCAAGTAATGAACTTAAGAGAACCTGGATTATGTTTTCTCCTGCACCAAATATCGAACTCAATTTGAACAAACAACTGACACTCAGCCATCTTCATTATCCTATTTTTCAACAGGATGACAACTTCAAGCTCTTTAATGATCAACAGTATAGCAGCTAATATGCATTAGTCAGCTTTTAACGTCACTGCAATAAAGTGGCATAAGTCATGAACTTAGGAGCTCATTTAGTTGCAATTCTATGGACTGTAGTTTATAATACATGCATACATTTGGGTTTTTTCACCATATGGAAGCAACTTGCCACTCAAAACCAACCAAAATTCAACTTTTTAATCCAATTCCTTCTTTTTTTCAGCTAAATTATATTGCATGTTTTCATTGATTATTGTATGGGTTTATTGAATTTTGTATGATTTCTTGCATTTACAATTTGGCAAGGCCTGTAAAGTTGAATAATACGACACTAATAAATATAAAACAGATACAGACAATGTTTTAAATTTGAATGCTAAATATGATGGAAATCAGTGTCAAAATAAGACACTTGCACAGATACCTTAACAGATTAAGCTCTGGTACACTGGGCTTAACTAGTATACACAGAGAGCAAAAAATTACATGTAACAACACTTACAACACTTGAAAAATGAATGAAAACATATTTCTATTTGTATGCTTTTTTTTTCCATTTAGGAATAAAGACAATTTATTGGCATCATTCAGTTCTCAAAGCTTATTTAAACCTCAATTAAAGGTAAATTTTACAGCAGGGAGTATTGTCCCTTTGCATTCATCAACTTGATAAATTGTTCCATCCAATATTTTTTTCTTTTAAAACCTACATTTGTAAACCTATATGTATTTTTCTGTATTTTTTGAAATAAAAAGGGAAGTCAAAATGTTATTGCAACCATTTCAAAAATATATTTGCAATTCTTACTTCAGAATTTTTTTTTATTTTAATAGATAAATGTTATTTGATGAATATGAAAACTATTCACTGCTTTGTGCAAAATAAAAGAGTATCAAATGCAATTTTAATTGCACCAGCTTGTCAGATATCACAAAAATAACCTGCCTGTTATGTATTTCCATCAGTCTCATTATTCTTTTACTGTCTCTACTTTGTTTCCAAGTGAAACCGATTATTACTGCAAAAGTATTACCCATCTGGAAATACATCGTCTTCTCAAGGGCCTTGCTGATTTACTAACTAACAACAACTAACTTCCTCGGTGAATTTCCACTTTGCAAAGGCACTCATTAAAATTCACAGGTTTAAGTGTTTAGTGCTTTGTTCTCATAACAAACATTGGAAAGTACTGTTGGGGGAAGAAAAATAAATAAACCTTCCAAAGTACTTTATGAATAAATAACAAAACAGAAAGTACATTATCAGGCTTGGCTCATTGTTCTTAGCTCCAATATGGTGTCACAGCATAACAAGGTAATTAATGTATAATTAGTAGCAGCAGTAGCAAAAGGATCACTTTGCATTATGTGAACAAAACCGTATCTCTTCTGCCTCAGTGTATGCCTTTTTATCTACTCTGCATAGCTGCTACAGGGGCAAAGAGAAACTAATTTTGTTTGATTTTGTGATTTTTGGAGTGATATTGAAGTTAAAAATCCTCTGATAGCTCCAACTTGAATTTATACTCAATATCTTTATTCTAATGCAATGTCCTTGTCAAGCAGTATCTAACTTCAGCATACACTATCAAATATCTTCTAAACCTTTATGAAACTTTAAAAAGCAAAAACATTTACAGAAATTTACCCCATACCAACATAATGAACTTTTAGCAACTTTTTTTGTCCTGTAAACTACATTCCACAAACTAGAAAGACGGGGCAGCCTATTGTCTATTGTCTCCTCCATTGGTACATTTTCTATCAGCTCCTGTTCTCCTTTCTTTCGTTGCCTTACCTTCACACACAACCTTTCCACACACACTTTCTTCCTCATGAAAGATGCTCTTTAGACTTTTAGGTGATGAGGTTTTGTGCTCCATGTGTATCGATCACTCTAAACAGGTTTGCCTTTGGCATGACACAGGGCAGGGTCTGACTCTGCCAGTGTGGAGATTCTCAGCTGCCTCCCCTGCCTATTAACTGGCCATAACTGCTCACTGGCAAATGTGCTCGTCCTGCCTTTAATCTCTGTGCAGGGCTGGCTGCACACATAGCATATGTACGGTGTAAGACTTGGCATTACACCATTATTCCAAATAGTGGAGGATAAGGATAATGTTATTGAACATACTCAAGATAAAAAGAGAAGTTTACATGAAAAAAAGACAGTATGTTTCCACTAATTAAAAAAGGTAAAACAGGCTGTGGGCTTCCACAGGTACTTGTTTTGCAAGGTATTAAAGTCCAGACCAGTTTAAAACTTACAAGACAGAATTGTATTTTGATTTTTAACCAATCTGTTCACCATGTTCTTTACTGCTTCTAAGATGGATATATATACATTCATTCAAGTTCTCAGTTCTCACAAAGCCCTGGGGGAAGATAATCACTAATAAAGCCTGGCACTTGGTATGTGCTAATATTCAGCTGTACCCACTGGAATACCTCTGAAAAAAATTTCCCTCAAAATAATTTCTGAGCTTTAGAAAGAACAAAGTAACTTCAACTAGGTATCAAGCACACTTTTTCTTCCAGTTTCAGTAAATAACCTGCTCTGGAAGATTTTGAGCTCTACTGTCTCTAGACTGACAGCAAAGTGCCACCCTGCCACTCGAATTTTTAAACACAACATTGGCAAATAAACGTGGTTATAGATACAGAATCCAGTCTTGTACAAATAACAATGTAAGTAGGACACAGCATTTTCAGGATGTGTCAATAAACCAGATCCTATCCAAGTCAACTTCATATAGCTAAGCTCTTCACTTGATTTGCGTGGTCAGCAGCTCCATGGCAGCATCGTACACAACACACAAACTTCCCAAGAAACCAGATACATAGTCAGGCATTAATGTGTAGTAAGCTCCATCTGCCCCCTCTTTATTGCCAGAAGTACCTCATTTGGCATTCATAGTACTAGGTTTGATACCCCAATATTACCAATTATACTTTAAAGAACAAAGCTGATTCATTCTGCCTTGAAAATAACATCTGTGCTGTGTTAATGAACGTGTATCAGAGATGTACAAGTAGCACTCTATCGGTGTTTTCCAAACTGAGTAATGGCAATGTGTCTCAGTGGGTTTACTGGGTAAACTAAAGGCAACAAGCATTACTCAGCTGCTGAGGTCTGTCACCCTTCTTATGAAATATGACTTTATATAAAACTCCTGATTGAAACAGAACTATTTGGAAGATAGTGTATGAAATTTGAACGGGGATAGGTGTGCCTGTTGCTTTTTTCAACACAAACATGCATGAAGTTCACACAAAACACCACTCAGCCTACACAAATATCCTACGTGGATGTTCACTGCAAAGTTGTACAGTTTTGTCACCCAAAACATATTAAAAGAGGCATAATTATAACAATATAGTTGTGACACTGAGAAATAAAATTATTTCAGAAAAATTAAGATGCTACAGTATTTAAGATTAGCATGTCCTGACACATATCCAGACTTCTAAGCACTGTATCATGAATATGTCTTCCAGTTCCCAGTTCTAGTCACACACTTTAGCATTTCTCCATACTGAAAGGATTTTTTCATTTATTAATGGAAATTCACAAACTTATTTGCAGGGCTCCTTTATTGACATTACTTTGACTCCAATTTAAATCTGGCTTGGTAATTCATTTTACTACTTTTAGAAGGAGGTGTGGAAATTCTGATTCAATGAGGTGCAATGACTTCCAGAGCAGCAAGTGAACAATTTTCATTCTAGAAATGATAATACATTTAGTGCCATTCAGTCTATGTCCTTTAGTATTTCCCTATTTTTAATCTCATCTGTTTAAAAGAATTTTCTGTTTATTAAAATACTCATATCAATGGCATGCCATGAAAATTTATGATACATACGTTGAGTTTAAGATATTTTTAAAAATCAGTTTTTTAAAAATTATATTGTAAAAATATTTCATAGCGCAAAGAAGGATATAATCAGAATCAGACCAAATTGTGATTAACTAAGAAATTACCTAATGAGATTAACAAAGGGATTTACAGCCCTTCACTTACAAGACAAGGTTTGACAGTACACAAGGTTTGGGATAAGACTTGTTCAACACAATATTCTTAATGAATACACATCCCTCATGTTCTCTGCTTACACCAGAAATATTACTATTTCCTTTGCTAAAATTTTTCAGCAGGTAAATATGAGGATGAGGATAGCTTCCCTTGAGAAGCCTTTCTCTTGAATATCCAGAGAAGTGGACAACCACATATCCTAAGTTAGGCTGCTCAGCTTCCAGGCACTTCAATGAATTTCAGTTTATGGGCCATAGAAGAACAAGTAAGAAAACAAACTCCCAATACACTAAAAATACTACATTTTAAATATAGTCTAAAAAAAGTCAAATTTATTTGTACCTGCATTTCCAGAAAAAATGAATTTTTGTAGACTATTATGGAATGGTGAAACCAATTTGAATTTCTAAGCTTTTGTTTTTCACCTTTTTTTTTGAGGTTCAGCTAATTAAAAACGTGCTTTCTTTAACTGATGTGAAGCTTGTGGTTTCGTTCCTTTTTAGAGGGGCGGTAGAATCCTTGTAGAAATTTTAAAAGTGTGCCCCTGTGAACAACATGATGTTGATCCTGTGTTCACTTCAACTGGCATCTCTTTCCTTCTTTGCTCATTCTGCAAAATCTCCTGTGTCTTTCCACTCGCCCTGCTATGTTTTTCACTGATTTTTTTTGCTCTGCTTCCAACCCACACTTCATCTCCTGCCAAGGGAATTTTAAGCCATTAATCGCTGTCAGATTTCCATACTCACAACATTTAACCAAATTCAACCTCTCATTCATCCATATTACAAAAAAAAAAATTAAGGAAAAGAAAATAAAACAACTACTTGAGAATAATGGAGACTGGTAGCTTTCTAGAGTTTGATAATTTTACTCAGCACATAAATATACTGAAGGGATAAACATGCAGTAATCAGGACTGAAATTGCCATCTAATCACAACTGGGTTTTTTTGCTGTAGCTTTTTAGACATTTGCATTAAGAGAATCAGAATGCATACAAGAAGAATGACCCATGAGTGATTACGCACTTACTGCCTCGTGCTTACTTTTCAAACACTAAAATATAGTTTCAAATGCAGAATTTCACCAGGAAACTGAATATCATCCTAACATGTCCATTGCCAGTCATTAAGAGAAAGATTTCCATAAGAGGTCAGTGCAACACTGGAACAGCTCTCCTGGAGACGTTATGGAATCCCTGTCCTTGAAGGGTTTCAGCACTCAGTCAAATGAGCCACAGCTGATCTCATCTCTTTGGTAGTATGCCTGCAAGGATTCACTGTTCCAAAGTTCTACAACGTTCTCTCAGCTGTATGTTAAAATAATCTGTTGTGGAGTCCCTAACTGAAGGGGTATGAGCAGCCCACCATCACAAAATCATAGAATATGCTGAGTTGGAAGGGACCCATCAGGATCACCGAGTCCAACTCCTGGCCCTGCACGGGACACCCCAAAAATCCTATCATGTACCTGAGAGTGTTACTCAGGTTAACCTGAAGGGTAATTAAAGGCCATCAGCACTATGACAATTGCTGAATTTTACAAAATTCTCAAATAAAAAGACATGATAAACCGAACGGCATAGTCAGGTAACTGCAGAATACTCCGAAATATGATGATGAGAAGGAAATTTATAAAACAAAAATAAAGTAACTACTTTGAAAAAGTAAACCAAGCCTCTGTCTATCTATATATATATATATAAAAAACAAATTTGAAATTCAAGACCAAGAAAACTATCAGTAAGATGAAATAGAAACTGAAAGGACCAGAATGTAAAAAAAGAACAAGTTCAGATAAACTACAAAATGAAACAGGGATATAATAGCTGAAAATAGTAGGGACCTATATTATGAAACTTTGCAATGCTCCATTCCACTGAACGGAAAGCTAGACAGACACTCAGGACTGTCCCTTTAATGCACATGTAACTTCTGGCATTACTAATGAAGCCTAATTACACTCGTTAGTCCTATTCAACACTTCCTTTTCAAATTATTAATTGCAGTAGGCCTCATGCTTTAGTGCAGCATGAAATGAAGCCCACACAAAAGAATACAATCACCTTCTCTCCAAACTATTAGATTTTTTGTTCATCTTCCAAGCATTGCTTTTTATTAACAGTTGGTTGGAGGCTGGGATCTAAAGAAATCATAAAATAGATTTAAATATAATAATGTTTATCTAAATTAAATAGTTTTTTGCCTCCTCTTTGTTGCCTATTGTATCCTGGTAAATGGAACTGGGGAAAAAAGACATTTTTCCATGGATTAACTGCATGATTTTAGAGCGTCAGTCTTCTGCTGGAAACAGACACAGAAGAGAAGCAGCATAATCACCTTGTTTCTAAACAAGTTAATTTATCACGAAAAAGTGTGGCAAAATAAACTCTTTGATGGATAGTAAGTTAAATAGGGCACAGGGATAAATAAGTTATAATGCAAAGCACTGAGAAGACATGGAAGAGGAGACAAAAATGATGTGAAATTACTAGACTTTAGCCAGGTTACAGATTTCCCGACTATATTACAGAAAGCAAAGCTACTACCACTATGATGTCACTTTGAAAATTATTTTTTCTTGTTTAAATAAGGCTGTTGAGAACTTGGACATTTAAATACAGACTACAACATTTTTTTCCCTTGTAGGCTATTCTGCTTTATATTAATGAGGCCATAGCATTGGAAATACTTACAAATTTATCAGCCATGACTAGCACCTGAGCAGTCCATGGTTTTCTAGCATCATCATTCGTTTCTGAATGAGAGTCCAAAATCTGAAATTTGATTTAACTATCATTGCCGTTAATCTGGAAAAATGAATCAGTATACCATTATCTGCCTCACACTGCAGAAAAAATGAAAGAACAGCTTGGAGAAATACAAGCTGTCAAAAGTATCTTGGAGCTTCTAAATACTTTTATTCCATAAATATAGCATTCTGTGTATGGGGGTTTTTTTATAATGAGAAGTCAGTAATGCATATTATGCTGAAGCCAAGATCACCAACATTTTATTTGCTGTTTCTTCTCTCTGTTCCATCCTACTCAAACTTCCCAATAATTATATACTAGTTTGTACTTCTGGTACTAGCCCTTGCCTGTCAGCAGGAGGTTATCAAGGAGACAGAGAAACAACAATAAGAGCTGAAAGAATCATCTATCTAAAAAAATTAATTTATGTATTTTTGAAACGATGTGGTCACTCAAGCACAAATACAGAGAGTAGAGTAATAGAATGTGACTGTCAATTCCCTCCTCCTTCCTCTATGTTCTAAGTAGAGATTGAGAATACCACTGCCAGAACTGAGGAATAGCAGAATGATGAGCAGAGCTGAGAATCTGTGAAAGTCTAGTCTGAAACTATTTTCCTGGATGCATTTCTATTATACTTATTAAATGCACTACAGAGAGGGACACTATATCACAGCAAAATACGCTGAAATAAATAGAGACATTAGGAGCCACCCTGCAAATTCACCTTGTACAATATCAGAGTTGCTATTTGTATATTATAACATCATAGAAAATATCTGACATGTCAACAACTTCATAAAGCTAAAAAGGAAAACGTACAATCATTCAATAGTCTTTTCCTGACTTGAGTTCTGTCCAACTGCAAACACCTTTATACACCTTTATGGGAAACACTTCATGGGCTTGTTAAAGCTTTTACTGCAATGCCACGGTCATGGTAAATCAGCCAAGTCAATGGGTGTATACCTGCAAAACCCACAGCTGGCATAAGCAGAAGCATTTTCACTAACACCAGTTCTACTGTTCCTACTTTCACTATAGTACTTTGGGCTTGAGAGTCCAAAGCTTCAGGAAACTTCTATAATTACATGCTGTAACAACATTTTGGTAAGTTACTAGCATATTCTACCATTAAAGAGCAAGCAGTGTTTCGAGTACCCATGTATCTTCTTGCAGCTCCAGGGACACCACAGGAAATGTGTTCGAGGCAAGACTGTGCTCCATATATGCACACATATGCATCAACACCAATGGCATACTTGGTTTTTGCTTTGTCAGGTGGACTTCCCAACAAGATTTCTACAGAGTTTAGAACAGAAGAATTTTTATTGTTATTATTATCATCAGTAATATATCTTATTAGTATAATGTATATATTTTTGCAATAATATAAAGATGATATAAAACTAATATTTTGCTTAGCACTGTCACATGTTCGAGTTAGAAAAAACACATACAAACTTGCAAAATTTCTGAAAAGCAGCTTGGTGTGAGAGCTTTCTCAAGCAGTTATCACAAGCAGTAGTTGATTCTCAGTCCTGCTTCAGGAATGGGACTTAAAGCAACATGACAATATTGTCTGAGCAGCTGAATATTACAAACACCTCCTTTATCTCTGCATTTTTTTTGCAGACTCAGACAATCTTAGCCTTCAGAGAAACAGAAAACTCATACAATTAATCTCAGCAGGATGGTTGCCTTGGAAATTATTAAGTAAAAAGCACCCATCACTACAATTGGCCTGAGATAAAAAAATGAAAGTAATGCCCAATTCTATAATCTGATTTCATTAAAATAACAAAATTAATCAGGAGCCTAGGGATGAATGATGTCCTGATTGCTGAGGGCATGGCCCTGCCTGCCACTCTCACTTTCCCTACACGGCAGCCAGCCCTGTTGCTCCCTGGCACAAACTATTGAGGTGTAATGGGTGAAACAGCAGATAGAGGTTCCCCACTTAATGGGCACTTACAGGAAAAAAAAATTCAGATATGCCTCTAATAATCCACAGCTCAGCTCTGAGAGCAAAGGATCCAAATGGACCAGGTGACTCAAAGCACTCTGGAAAGTCATACCTGCAACTCCCAACTTCATTGACCAGGTAAATTGTGGGTATGAAGATACCTGTTACTTCCTAGCTCTAAGGCCTCTCCCTGAACACTTTTTTTGATTAATAGGAGCAAGCTTAACCAGCAGAAAGAGTTATGATGCATGGGCCTTCAAATTACTGGGGTTTAAGCAGAATTTTTTGAAAATAAACTTCTCATATTCCCAATCCCAAGAATATGCCTGACTGAACAAGAGAGAACACCCACTGAACAGAAAAAGCAACCGAACCACAGAGCAGGAAAAAATACCAAACATAAGAGACCAAAGATTCTGAGGTGCTGAGAAACTTGACTGATTTCTGCTGGACTTCTAGGAGCTTAACAATTTGAGAAGCCACATGAAATTTGTGCATACACTAAGCACTATTTGGGAAGCCTTTCCCTCCTGGATGTTGCACAGGTAAGCACTGGCATTTACACAGAGCACAGTGAAGACTTCAGTTTGTCTCCTCAATCTATTTTGTGCTGTTCTACAAGAGGGCGTTTAGAAACAGCAGCTACTCTGCAGCCATAAACTGAAAACTTATTAAGCAAGACTTAACAGAGAAAAAAAAATGCTTTAAAAATTTTAACAAAAAATACCCAAATTTTACACAGTACAAAGCTATTATTAATTTTCAGAATATGTTCCTTAGGGCACAGATATCCTTTTCTTTGTTCCCCTTCTATTTCTTCTTACCTTTGAGCTACTGAAGGTGTATTTCAATCTTTAAAATGTCACAAGATAGCCTATGAGCTTATTACATGATCATGTGACAGGGACAGCATTAAAAAACTTATTCTTTTACAAATGTACTGTATGGCAAAAAACCCTGAGTATTTTCAGATTACCCTTCCCAAATGTACAAGGCTTATGAGTCAGGCATCAATTATTAAAAGACTTTGCTTTAGACCCAAATTCAGTGTTCTTTTTAATTATCTCCTGGTGTGAATTAGCTAGAGACCATGCTTTTAAGCTTGGCCCTGAGGTTCTTTAATATATCTTTAATTAACTTTAAGTTTTAAGAAGAAAAAACAAGCCAATATTCTTAGACACATGATAAAAATGTCATATTTGTAACACAGTTGTGGATGACCTTTCCACAAATATATATTTAAGTAAGGCCTTCTTTAATGAAGCATTCTGTGATGAAAACAATCTATCATTCATATATCCTAAAAGACCAGGTTTGAAAGGCGAATGTAATTCTTTATATTCATCAAAGATAATTTAAGGCTGACGTGGAAAGCTCTAAAATACACAGAGATTATGAAAGGCCAGTAAGGATGGGTGACATGAAGCTTCAATTTTTGGAGGTAACAGAGAAGATAGAAACAACAGAGCTATTTTAATATTAATTAATAATAGAATTTGAATAAGTCCTTTGGTTTTTTAAGAACAGTCAGCAAAACCCTTAGGACAACATTTTTCTATTTGTTCCACAGTAAACTGTTTAAAAGATGTGATGTGCCCTTCATTTTTAAAGCATATATATTATAACCTTATTTTATTTCAAGACAAAACAAATTCATTAGCCCAGCTTGTGTAATATGCTTTTTTTCACTATATCTATTCATAGAAACATAGAGGTCAAGAACATAAAATAAAACATATCAAAACAAATGCAACCAGCTAACCAAAGTGTCATGCTTCCAACACTACAAATCACAAGATAGTAAAAAAAAAAATTTCAAGGGTAACATTGTGAACAGATAATTAATTACTTTTGTGTACAGAAAAACAAATGGAGTGTGGACAAAATCAGATTTTTTTTTAAGTATGTAATTCTAAGTATTTGAAAGCTATGAAGTTATTTCACAAGTATCCAGAAGACTTCTAAAAATTTTGATATCTAGGCTGAAAAAATGGATTCATTCATCTAATCTGTTCTGGCAGCTGCAATCAGAGATCATAGCTCTGCAGATAAAGGACCAATTTTTATGGTGTGCTCATACACTGTCATTTGCAAAATGTGCAAAGCGTAAACCATTACTGTACTTTACATAATAAAAAACAATGACAGTCAGAGCCTTCACAGTGATAGGAGCATTTTTTCCCCATAACTTCTCTGCCTCAAAAGGTGTTTGGGTTCTGGCAAAGTATCTTCCAGTGCACTGCATCCTTGTGGTGAAATACAACCTTATTTTTTCCTATTGCTAACACTTCCTTTCCCCCAGTGAATCTCTTCTCATTACAACCCACTCAGCACTTCTGCTATAGCATTTATAAGGTGATTTGTCAACACAGTGACATCTCAATACAAAAAACAGATGCAAGGTCCCTGACACCAACCTGATTAATGAGAACAAAGTGTAATGAGAATTTCTAGTGGCTAATGTCACAGCAAGAAAGAACAAAAAAACACCAAAGACTCTTCTGGTACAGACTACACCCTATTAGAACTGTGTGAAATATGATACTACTTGTCTAAATCTGTGAACTAGTAACAGACAAATAGTTGTAAACCATGTTAAACTTTAGCAAAATCAAAACAAAGCAGCATATACTTTGAATTGGCCTACAACAGTGCCAAACATTTTTAACTCTCCACCCAGAACTTACACAGATGCTCAGGGGCTTTTATTAGCAAAATTTGGCTTTTCCATCTCAGTAGAAAGAAGCTCAGACCAAAAAAAAACCAGTAAGCAAGGGACACAGCTGAATGAGGAAAGCTAACTGGACATCTTCTCCTATGAGGAAATGTAGGATACAAGGGAGAATGAAGCCAAATGCATGCTTAAATATTGCCATGAAATACGAAACTCAGAAGCAAAAACAAACTCACTGCTTCTATCTTAGATTGTTTCCCCTTCTGTCAGATTACTAACCATTACTTTGCATATCACAGCAGTAAAACAAGAGTACTCCTGACCTACATTCTTGCATTTACTGGAGTTAACTAAGCACTGAAAAGCACCTAACTATTTTTGGAAATTTGCACTCTGCATACATAGTCACAGAAGTATGCAGGAGAAAAGCAAAAGTAAAGAAAAAATTAGGGTAAAAAGGCAAGTAATTCAACACTAGATTTTACTAGGTGTACTTTAATACTTAGTAGAGGTGACTGATAATCTGACAGGAGTAACCTATGTTAAGTAAGCTACTGAACTGTGAAGAGATTGACCTTCGGATTGCTTCTTCAGAAAAGGCTGTATTTTTCCTGAGAAGTGTAGCATCTGGCTCACTCACTACTTCGATGAAAAGAGGTAATGATCTGCAATGTGCACTAATTTTAATGAAGTATGTTTTTTCTTTTATCATCTGACTTAGTGGCTAAAATCAATGTTTAAGTTACTGGCCTAGTTCAATGCTCTAAACTGAGGGGGAAAAAAAGCATTACAAAATCATATACAGCTAAAAGAGAAACATTTCTATCTTTTACTAAGATGGTATATCCCCGCTGACTGTGGCCAAAAGGTATTTGATCCTGTTCTCACATTTAATTAAAATTATCAAAACTTTGACCTTAAGAACCTCATTTGTTAAAGTTAATAATATATTTATGTTTTCAAAAATCTTTCATTTCTTTACGGCTCATTCTCTTAAGATGTCTCAGGTGACAAATCAGAACACGTAAATCAGGCTCTTTCTCTTAAATGGCCACTGGAGTGATCTAGTTACTGTTGCTTTGTCCCTGTTTTTCTCATCCTCTTCCCAGTGCCATGGCATTAGAAGAAGCAGTTTACCTGTCCAACAAATGTTTCTCTTAGAATTAGAGGTAGGTGCTGCATTACCTCTTTCCTTTAAAAATGTTGTCCAAGCATATTATGCAGCCATTAGAACAACAGTCTAATGTCTACATACACACACCATGTTGTGAACCATCACAACTCTGAAAAGCTGAGAATTCTGTCACACACTGAGGTCTCACAGCTGTTGGTCAATTCGATGGATGAATGGAGTTGAATCCTTCGTAAAGAAAAATATGTGCAAATGACTACATTTTTAAGGGGAACCTAAGAGGAAGAAAACTTAACTTTGCTATTCACAAACTGTAACTATAGAGATAGATGAATGGTATTTCAGACTACACCTCCTTAAAGATGGACAAAACAAAAAATGAGATGAGGTCATCACACCACTGGCAGAAAAAACAAACAGTTGATCTTGAGTGGCACTGGTAACCTGGAAATCATGCCTGTGCTTTTAAACTATGATGGAAATCTCCACAATGAGTATACCATCAGTCAGCTGTATTATTTTTTTTTTTAGCTTTATTATTAAGTAACACAGATGTGGACTTCTTAGCTTGTCATCTTACTTAAAAAATAAATTTGGATAGCTGCAGAAATCTGTCTTGATGTTGTGCCTACCGTCACATTTCAATGAGATTCCTCAAGGCAAACAAGAACAGGTTGCCTACTATGACTCAGGCATCTTTTGAATCATACCTGCTATTATAAATTTGCTTGGAGACCATTATCATACTTTTTTTTTTGTGCTTCTGGAAGTAAAAGCCATTGCTGCTTTCAAATTACAACCCTCTACTGCAAAAAAAAAGAAATCAAAATATGCTAAAAAGTTACATTGTTCCATACACATGGAGATACATATGCATGTGTATGCATGGAAATATTTTCTTATTTGAGAAAAATCAATGGAAGAAAAATTTTAGGAGAGTAAAACATAATGGAGGAGGTTTAAACAGTTGCCTCAGAAGGTAATTCTTATAAATTAAACAGAAGCACAAAATTCAAATACCTCATCTTTTGCAGTAAACTGAACATCCATTATATGCAAACTCCACTAAACATGCACATGTGCCTGGATTTATTAAAAATACAGCACTATTGCGTTGCAGTTACTTCAGTCATGTAACTGTTCTCCATTATAGAGTAACTGTGTATACACCGACAATATAGAACCACACAGAACTAAGAGTACAGTCTTCATCCAAAATGTTTTAATAGAGGTCCCTTAATGATAAGCATACTATTTTAACATACCATTTTAAATACATTGCTTGAAGTATTTTGATATTTTTCTTAGTGGTCTAGAAGCAAATCGCAATAATTTTTACATCCAAACCCTATACATGTCTATTCATCTTCAAAAGGGAAGAGCAAGGTAAAATCCCTAGTGACATACAATCCTTCTCTGTCCACATTTCTTTGCTATATGACTAGAACTTGCACTACTGAAAGTGATGTGCTTGCCAGAATCATACTTTTGTTTTTTATAGTTCTCATCTGTCTCATCATGCTTTTTTTTCAAAACAACCTTAGTTCCATGAAATTCCTACTTGCACTCAAAATTCTTTCACTGATGCAGTCCATGTACCACCTTCTTTTATATCTTTCCGATCTGCCTCGGAAGTTCTGCGGTACAGTCAGGTAATGTGTTCAAAAGACAGCAAAAACTTTTAAAAGCCTGAAATTAAGCATAAAGTACACTTCCCATAAGCTTTTCCATGCACCCTGCAACACCTGAATTGGCTAACATACTGTTTACATTTAAGACTTAAAGATCTGAATTAAGAGCCCAATAAGCTCAATAGAAATCTTTCCACTGATGTCATCTGGCTTTGGATCAGGTCCTAAATGGACAGAGGTCATTAAATTGTTCTCCTGTTCCTTGCTTTTTCTCTGTCAGTCACTTCAATTTCACTATGATGCCATTCAAGTATTCATGGAAAACAGGTTGACTTTTTACATGGTCACATTAACAAGACCCAATAGCCAACAACAATATTCAAGAGTATAGATATTCACTTTTCAGTACATTGCAGTTAGTGCCACATCTTGGTTCAGTCAACTAGCACCAATGAAATAATTTTTGGCTCCTTATTTACAACTTATTGTTTGGAAATTAACAGTTTTGAACTCCATTAAGAATTTCAAGCATAGAACAAGTCAGTTTGAAACATCCCTTACCCACTTCATGTATCTCTTAAATCCTGGTTTGTAACTGTCAAATTTTATAACGCATAGTTATATTCATATGAAAATTATGGCATACAAAAGAGTGAATTTTATTGAATTTTATTTACTTTCCTGTAAAGGATTTCCTTCTTTTATGCTTTATGTTCTTATCTTTATGTTTTCTTTTTGCCTATCACACCCCATTTATCTGGGTGCTCAAGAACAAAGCAATAGCAACAAAGTACTTCAGAGAATTTGGAAACATTGAATGCAAACTGCACTCTCACTGACCCTCAGGGAAAAAGGTACCTTTAAAACGTGTTTTATCTGGGAACAGAAATTATATAAGGCCTTTAAATGACAGTAGTGATAACACCTAAAAAGTTTCTAAAATCTATTACACAAAAAAAGTAACTCGGTGATCCTGGAAGTTTGAATAAATCACAAGCAATTAAAACAGCGTGTGAGGCAGACGATAAATCTGTCTTCATTTCAAACCCTGTAAGCTCAGCACTGTGCCTTTCAAGGCTCTTTACATGATCCAGAAATAAACCCTGCTATATAGGTTAGAGCGAAACATGAGAGTGCACAGACAAAGAAACACTGCTTTGTGGGAAAGCAATGCACAGAACAGCTTCAGGCTTTAAAAAACTAATAAATCTGGCCTCCTGCAGATGCTATTCAACTAACTTACCATCTCTGCCCTCAGTGCATCTGTCTGGTTCACTATAAACCATGAAATGTGTTAGGAAGTTCATTATATCCACTTATCTAAGCTAGTGCTGAGTGGGAAATATTACCAGCTAAAGAAAGAGTAAGGGGGTAGGGGAAAGTACCCTGATTCTTTTGAAAGTATCCTGTAGTACAGAGGGGTTTAGATTTTGTTTCTATTTCCATTAGGGGTGATAAGCAGTGAAGACAGTGCTTATTACGGTACTTTCAACATTTCACAGAATTAAGTATGTGACTCAACACAAGAGCAGTTCTTGATTTCTCCATGAAGTAGAGAAAACAGCAGTAACCTGTTGTATACTTCGAGTGACTGTATGGTAATTACACTGGGCATTCAGTATGGGAACAAAGTAGGGAAGCTATTTTAAAACAAAAAGAAAACAAATATTTAAATATTTTAGGAATACTTGGGGGGCATCACTGCAAAGTAAATCAGCCAGCATATAATTTAGTCACAAAACAATGAAGCCATTACCCCATGTGCCTGCACATATGACACTGGCTTGAGGCTTATCTTGTAAGCAGTGTAATAATGAGTTTTATTTTTGGGAAGCTATTATACTAAAGAATGTGCATCTTTAGAAAGCACATATATAGTTACAAAGAATTCTAATCACAGACTAGTGGCCTCTCTAAACTAAGCAAACAAATAATTTTGGCTAGATTCCATTTTATATTTAGCACTAGCAAGTTCCAACTTAATTTTGTCTTCCAGACTCCATGTAGTGCAACAACGCTGCTATAGTGACCAATGCAGGAAAATTACTTTTAAATCAAACCTTTCCATTACTAATTACTACACTGAATGTGCAGTTAGTAAATTCAGTCCAAGTAAATGAAAAAAAAAAAAATCCAACGCTAGCCTTCTTACTCTAACAAGTTGCCAGTAGTTCCTATTTAGAACTCTCCTCTTTACGGTAATGAAAATGTGGTACCTTGAATGATACGGGCTGTATCTTCCTCAGGGCTAGTGTTACGTTCCACTTTGACAGGTTAGGTTAGCAATTTGTGGTTTTTGCACTAAAATTATCTCCACTGTTCTCCTGAAGTGTCTGATTTGAATGATAACATCACCAGGTAAGGTTACAAGCACACTGGCAAAGGGGAAATGCTTCAGACCCTTACTTTCTCTTTTCACATCATTTTAGAAAGAAAAATGAATCCAGAAGAAATAGCCATTTTCTGAATCATAACGGCTAACTTCCTGAAAGCAAATCAGGGAGTGTTTCAAAATAAAAATTTTTAAAGGCTGTCCTGGATTTTAAGGCTATAAAAAGGATTGAAACATCCCTTCATTTCAATAATATTAGCCAATGCACAGATCAATAAAACTGTAAAGGGTAGAAATTATAAAGTCTAATTGTAATCTGATAAAAATTTATACACACAAAAAGCATACAAACATACAAATGTATGAAATTTGACTTCAGTATAAAAAGGACTAAGTTCTTCAGAAGCATTTAACAATTAATAGAAATACTTTTTAAAAAATAAGCAAAAAAGATTTTCATCTACCAGCTCATAAACAACTTTTGCCACCAATAAATTTATAAAGATTTAAAGGCAATGTATTTTCTAAAAAGAGATGTGCCAAAAATTTCATAGAAGATTGCTACTCAGTGTGCTGGTAGACTTTTTCAATGGCCAAGGAAAACTACTTTTATAATTATATTGTCCCCACCACATACTGTGCATTACAGAAAAACTTCATAGGAAAAACAAGGAACAAGACTGGCTTCCAGAGACATTCTACAGAAAATGCTTAATTGATCTCTTCATGAAAGCAGCATTAGCAGAATCCTAAGACAAACTGAGTTAGAGCTGCAAATGCTAATCACATACATACTTGGATAAGAAACAATTTCAGCATCTAAATAAGTTAGGTAAGTTTGAAACAGAAAAAAATAAAGTTTAGAAGCAATGGCACCCTAATTACTATTTTCATGTTTAAAGACTTGAAAGTTTTCTTGGTTCTTCCAATATTTATGAGGAGGCTGGCCTTGCCAACAGTGGTAATGCCACTGTTGCCAGCTCAAGGATTTTTAAAGCTCAGGGCAAACTAAAATCTGTCCGTCTAGCACAGCCTAAAAATCATTCACACAAAAAAAGTCCAATAAACACTTCATTGCCTCTAGCAACCACCTGCTCTACCCATATGTGGTAACTAAAAATTTAGTATAAGCCTTACCTTCTTCACTAATCATTATTCATAGATTAAAGCAATCTTTGGTTTTTAAATGGCATGGCCAGTGTATGGAGAAAGCAAATTACATTCCATCTCATTCACTGAACTCATATTCCTGCCTTGACTTGAGGAAATGTGTTACTCCTTGGAATACAGAATATAAATATTACTAGTACATTGGAAATGTCTTTATTCTATAACTGGGTTACAAAAAATTCCAGAAATCTATTGTCAGTTTCTCACATGAATGGAATGGAGGAGGGAGAATGGAAGAATCACAAAGAGAAATGTTCCTTCACTTTCATTACTTTAAAGCATCAAGGAGAAGTTACTTTATAGTGCTGGCTAAATCATCTCATGATTCCATGTATCACAAACTATAACACGTAAATAATGGCTTCGTGGGGGCTTTAGGAGCTATCCATGATTAATTCTAATTACTTACATTAAGTGGATGCCTAGCCCCTTAAATATCTCCTTAATTTTCTAATTTGTTATTAGTCTGCAGAACATAGCCAATTACAAAATTTATTTCCACCAAGTTTTTGCATCTTCCAACCAGACAGTATAATTCATTTTATAGCTTCTTGCATTCATCTGCCTACCACCGTGGCATGAAGCTCATTCGATGTTTTAGGTTTCCTGTTATATTAATGTTTTTTCAAGCATCAATGACTTGGATGTAATTAAAAGACTCCTAGAACATAACAGGTTCAATCCTTAAGTGTAATAAAATCCAAGAAACACAGGAAGACAGTAGTTGAGAGAGAGGAAGACAGAGTACACAATAAAAAATAAACACTCAAGGTTTTGAAATTCCCAATCAACACAAAAAGTTAATTGATCCAGTGTTTAAAGAAACTGGTCACTTTTAATGACTCTTTCCAATAACCAGTTAAGGTGACAATAAAGAACAAGTTCAAATGGATAATTATATTCACTGGATACTGTTACACGTGTTTGGCCTCTACCATCAATTCAACACTTCTGCAAAAAAACCCCTAGAATTTGGAAAATTGCAACCTCGTATTTCACCTGCAAAATTTTCACTTGGTTTTTAAGAGTTAAGCAAATGAATGATGTCAAAGGAAGCTTTTCTGGTGGAGCACAGTGCCCATCTGCAGCTAATCTTGGATTAAGTATTTGTGTTCAACCTTTTTGCAAGCATCCTCACAAATAATGAAAATTAGCCAGAGATGGTTGGAAGCAGTTACTGAGCAGCACAGTCCTCATGACGTTTTATTGTGATATAAGGCCTTCAGTCTTCTTTGCTGTCCATTTCATGCTTTTCTCTAAAATTACATTAACTAAGAACGTGGATGCAAAATAGTATGATGCCTACATCTAACTTCCTGACATCAAATATGTACACAATTATATACATTACTAAAGATCTCTGTCAATACAACACTAAGTCAAAGTATACATATGAAAAGATTTCCTCTTCGTCACAAATTGAAATAAAATGTCCAGACTAACCATGTGCAGAACAGAAGACGGAGCCTAGACTTATTCATGAGTTTTGAATGCCAAGTGTCTCTTTGCACATCATGCAACAAACATCAGACCTATAGAATGGAAATGCATGATGTCAGCTGCTGTGTCTGGATGCTGTGAAAGAACGCAAAACATCCTGATGCCGTATTTAAATTGACATGGCTTACTATATTGGGAGTTTTTGCTGTCTCAGTGGGAGCCTGGGGACTTCTGGGGGACATTGCTGTCAAACCTAGCAGTAAAGATTGCCCTGTGAAGGGAGCCCTGTCAAATTCATTTGCATCTTCCACAGAAAATTTTTCTCCACGTTGTTCATACTTGGAGAATCCATGTGCTTACTTCGGCTTCAAACCCAAATATTTAAGTTGTCAGTCATGTGAAACAAATTTCCTCTACAATTCCTTTCCATCAAATTAAAGTGAAGCTAAACAGTATTGCAATTGCCTCAGTGGTACGTTTCCTGGTTAGAATCAGCACCATGAGACCAACTAATTCCTATTTACTGAAAAAACAAACAAATAAAAACCCAAAAGGCTGAGTCTCTGCCACCTCAATATCAGCGAACTACTGACTAGTCCTCCTCACATGTAGCTGCACATATATACATATCATACACTTGTGCTTATCATAAGCTTGGTGATCTCATGACAGTCAAACTAAAATGCATTATACAACAGATTCTATATATTCAGTACAGGAAATGAACCCATTCTGACCACAAAAAGTTGCTTGTGGCACATCTCCAGACTTCGCAAAATCCACTTGCCAGCTTAGTTTGGCTCAAGGAATCTGTGAGGGAAGGGAAATCAGATTGGAAATCAAGATTTCTGTGAGGCTGGTATTGACACAGGTTATTTTACAACCATTCCTTAAGCTATCTTACCTAAACCCAGGAGAAATGGAAAGAAATGAAGGCTCTGTTCCGAGTCACAGGAAAAAAATAAATACAAAAAAAAATGAGCCGGAAGAATTAGTAACTTCAATTGTATCCTTAATCTCATTGAATATCACATTATGAATTTATAATAAAGAATGCTACAAAATTTTTAGTAGTTCACTGTCCTAAAATGTTTTGAGATTTTTTGATGAAAAGATATTTTAGTCATACCTATATGTGGGGAGTTTCACTGCATGTATTAGAATCCCAGGCCTTATCAGTTTTTACAGACCAAGAGACTAAATCAAATTTAGAGAGTTGTTTCTGAATAATAATTTCAGGCCTAGAAGGACAATTACTATTCTGTAGTCATTGGTCTCTTACAGTCAGATCTCTATTTCCTGTTTCTATTATTCTTAGATATTAGCTGTACTGTAGTGTAAACATGGAAACAGATGGGTATTTTCTCCTGTAAATGTAACACAATCTGAGTACCCATAAGTGAATTTAGAAATTAACATTCAAAGGACTTATTCTTGTCCAAAGAAACCAGGTTGGAAGTGAAAGGGGTGCACTTGACATCTACAGAGAAAAAATGTAACTTATATCGATACTGTGAATCAAACCAAAAAAAAGCTAAAGTTTTTTATCTGGAAGTTCTGGATCCTTGGAAACTGCAGTACTTGGCATTATCAGGTGCTTTTAGTCTTTGGCATAACTTACATACCAGAAAAATAGACCTATAACTAATTGTATTGCACCTAACTCACCCAGTTTAGAGTTTCCAGTTAGGTACTGCAAGCTCTTCCCAAGCAGTAAAAAGCAAGGTCTTTGGGGAAAGTTTCTGTCAGGACGAGTCCCGTCATCTTGTCGTTGGCATGCTAAGGCTTGTAAACCACTTTTAATGGAGCTGTCAAGCATCATTACCAAATAGTTAATTTCCTTTATAAAAACAATATCAAATACCTAATTTTCCATTTCTCATCTGCTTTTTAAGTTAAAATAATCATTTAATCAAGCTTCATGATATATACATACACACGATGTACATACATGGAAAAACACCTATTCCTCTGTGATATAAAAATCACAGCTAGCCAGTTTTCAAAGTACAGGTGAAAACTCAGGGCATGTCTGCTTAACTGACTTCTAAGAAGGCAGATTTGTCTGACTGATGAACACATGACATGTAATGGTGTCTTCCCTGGAAGCATTGTGACAAACTGAGAAAAAAAATATTTATTGCAATGAATGTCAATATCAAATATTCAAGCTGATAAATAAAGACAAGCATATTCATCCTGCAGCTCAGTTGGAGGTATTAATTTGAGAATCCTAGAAATCCCCATTACAGATAGTTTAGTTATGCTTAATTTCTTAAGCAACATTACTTCAAAGATTAGACTCCATATTAATCGATACCCATAGAGAGAGCTTGCTCATGCACCCAAGTATATTCCAGTTACTGGCACAATTACATACTTTGTGATTAGGAAAAGAGTAAGCTGATACTAGGATTCAGTAGAATAGAAGCCTCACTAAAGCACTAAAAGGGTTGGATAAAGAAAAGTGAGTATAAAAGCATCTGAAGCCCCAAACCATCCTAAGTACTGGAAAATCACCCAATAGCCTATTACAGAACAGAAAGACGCTTTATTTCTCTGGAAAGACTAGGAAATATTCTTCTCATGCCAAAACCACATACTGAAGACAAAGAACATGGCTTGATTTTGACAACTGTGGTTTGTAAAAGGAAATTGTCAGAATAGACTATTTGGAAAAATCTTTAGGGCATTTGATACAGTAATATAGTAAATACGGAATTACCAGGATATCACAGAATCACAGAATATCTCAAATTGGAAGGGACCCATAAGAATCACTTAGTCCAACTCCCTGCTCCTCATGGGACTTAAAACTAAACCCTATGACTAAGAGAATGACCACTTCCCTGTGGAACATCTTTCAGTGACTGACCACCCTCTCACTGAAGGAGCAAAATCTAATGTCCTGTCTGAACTTACCCTGACACAGCTTCATTCCATTTCCTTGTGACTTATCACTGATAATCAGAAAAAGGAGATCAGCACCCATCTCTCCTCTGACGCCCTTGAGGAAGTTGTAGACTGGGATTAAGTCACCCTTCAGCCTTGTCTTCTCCAAGATGAACAGACCAAGTGACTTCAGCTGCTCTTCATGTCTCTGGCCCTTAAGAACTTTTATCAGCTTTGTCACCTTCCTCTGGACACATCCTTAACAGATTCCAATACTGAGGCACCCAAAACCACACACAGCACTTGAGGTGAGGCCATGCAAGCACAGAGTAGAGCAGAACAACCACCTCCCTCAACCAGCCAGTGGTGCTGTGTCTGATACACCCCAGGATAGAGTTGGCCCTACGGTTGCCAAGGCACACTGTCGACTCTTATTTGACTTACCATCAACCCAAACTCCCAGATCTCTTTTCACGGGGTGGCTCTCCAGCCTCTCGGCCCCCACCTTGAATGCATAACTACCACCCCATCCCAGGTGGAGAATCCCTCACTTGCTCTTGGTTAAACTGAGAGTTTATAGAGTTGCTTATTGTCCAGCTCTAAGTCTATCCAGATCTCTCTAAGGCCTCTCAGCCCTCAAGGCAATCCATAGCTTCTCCTACTTTAGTATTATTGGCAAACTCAATACACATTCAATTCTTGTGTCCAGACAATCTATAAAAACAATTGAGCCTGTAGAGCCCCACTGGTGACTGGCCACCGACCCTATCCAACCCCATTTACTCTAACACCGAGCCCACCCCATCAGCCAATTGTCCACCCAGTGTGTTACAGGCTTGTACAGCTGTATGCTGGACACTTTTCCCAGAAGAATTCTGTGAGAGAACATATAAAAAGTGTTGCTAAAATCCAAAAAAATCACCTTCAGTAAATAAAATCACCTGCACACTTCTTTCACATCTCAAGCTACGCTATTACTCTCCAAACGGAATAACATGAACAGCATACAGCCTATTGAGGAATTCTGAGAGGTTTTTTTTCAAAGCGCTTTTCTGACGGTACATGGAAAGTAATCATGAACCACATGTTCTGACAGTTTTGGCTTCCCTACCTAAATAAAAGCAGCTCCGAGTATGGAACAAGCTTCAAACTGCTCTAATTACAGAGCCAGTTAAACACACAAGCAAAATACACCTGCAAGGAGATCCTAGCAGCAGATACTGTCAAATTAACACATTAAATATTGAACACTCTTCTCATATAGTATTCAATAAACAGAAGGGTAAAATGTATTTTCTTTTCACGTAGTCTTTTTGTGTTTCTGCCGATTAACTCTACTTTTCAATGCAAATAAACCAAGAAACAAAAGTCATTTGTGTATGAATCAAAAAAAAAAAAAGGCAGTAAGGAGGACTGAAACTAACTGCACAGAAAACAGTCCTAAATTTCAAGTATCTGCCTGTGTAACACTTGCAAAACATTTGATAATGATAAATGGATTCTCATTTCTAAGAGCTGCATATCATGAAAAACTTTTGAAATAGAAAACAGAGACCCTAAGGTATTTTAACAAATCTGAAATATATCTCAGAATTAAAATTCAGACATCAAGATGATGATGATGAGGGGGAGGAGGATGATGATAATAATAATAATAAAAAAAATCTTTTAGGAGTGCTTTCTTAATGTGTTTAAATGTCACTTTTGAAAACCTAAACTGAAAAGGAAGCACAAATTTAAACCAGGTTTTTATTTAACTGTGTTACTTAGAAAAAGCAGTACAATTCTAAATTTCTTAACTGACATGAAGAGATAGTATCTTTTAATAACTACAGAACATTAAAAAAACCCACCAGAGAAAATACTCATACAGTATAGGATCTACACAATGAAAGAAATTACAAGTATAAAATTGAGGAAAGGCAAATTGTGGGTAGTTAGCTATCTGCAATGATTTCCTCATATTGAGCTCTAATAAGGCTGCAAAAACTTGTCCTCTTACAGAGAAGTACTAAGAGGTCTATAGGGTGATGATGTGAGTGGAACCGGATAAAGTCATTCCTGCTAGGTTTATCATACAACAAAATATTCCTAAGTGTGTGTAGGTTTTCCACCCAACACTTACACATGGGCGGATTTTCTTATATTTGATCATTTGTCTGGTATTTCAGATGTACAGATAAAACAGAAAGATAAAACCTACTCTGTCCACTCCTACTACATGATCAGATCAATGCTTTGCCTTGGGCTTTGAGCATGAGCAGGAACAAAAAGTGAGTCATCCCTAAAGGTGTAGGCTTGGAGCACAGCAGGCTGCCAGCCTGCAGAGATCTGCCTCCACCAGCTGCATTAGCTTCTTGGAGTTGCAGCACATTTGTCCAGATTGCCATCACTGAAAAAGCAAGTTACTAGAGTTAATGTTCAGTTGTTATTCAGTCCCAAAATAGCACATCCATCTGCTGAAACAAGTGTATAATTACAAGACTTATTGTTACATAAGCTATTTATTCCATACTGTTCCCTTGTCAATTTTGGAAGGTGCTAAGCCAAATTCTCTTCTGGGGCTTCCCTTCCATATAATTTAGATCAACTCATGGATTCAAGCCATTATTTTGCTATTAGCAAGCATAAGACACCAAGGGAATGCGTCTAAACTGTGAGGGAGAAACAATTCATCTGCAAAAGGGCCCATCGATCACTATTTCCTGAACCATCCAATTACAGCCAGCCATCCTTCCACAACTCCAACCTACACTCCAAGTCACAGCTTCTGCCTGTGTATCTTCAGAAAGGTCCTCTGAGGTTGAGGACAAGGCTACAAAACTCACCCCAGATGCCAAATTCCCCTCTGTATCAGGCTTCTTTCCCCACTGATATTTAGGTTTCCAGTTCTTGAATTCTTCTTCCTTATTTCTTCTTCTCATTCAGAGATATGGTAGCCTAATCTGTGGTGACAGAACTGAGACTACACAATTTCAATCTGTTCTTGTTAGAACTTTCAACCTCACTTGATTGTTTATACTTAAATTCCAATTTAACGGTATGATTTTTTAACAATTCAGCTGAAGGTCAGCATTCCCGTATCCCTACGTCTCCCAGCACCAGCTCAAAACACAGGTTCTTAGAATGCTGCTTGCCCTCTCTGCAGTTCTAACAGTGTGCTGAGGTAATCACACAGCTCAATCACACTCTGCAGGCTCCAAATCAGATGTTAATGCAATATGGAACCACCAGAAATTGCTGAGAGTAGCCATCTCAGAGCCAAAGAACAAAATAATTCACAAAGAGCAGATGCTTACATTTTATCTAATTCTAGTCACCTATAATGATGTTGACTTCATAGACAATCTTGTACTCCTGCACAGCTAAAGTAAATATTAAGTAGAAAAAAAACATTCTAGAATGATAACAAACTACAATTCAGAGACTAGAAAAGGATATCAACTTGTCTATTACTAAATTCTGAATAAACAAAGTCTTACTGAAGAGGTTTTCATAATCTAGAGAGTCAGATTACAAAAAAGTTAGATAATATTATGTATAATTTTATTTCTATATATATTTAACTACTGAATGATCATTTCATCAAGGACATTAAGATCTGATTTAATCTGTAATTTTGAGTAGTGTACTTCAAGTAAGAAGCTGGTTCAGAAAATGGAATCCTATAGAAGCTTCTAGTGTTAATCCATATTAAGATTTCAGTGTCTGACTAGACAACCAAGAGTTTGTCCTGATGCCATGAAGTTCTTAACTTAGGCTTCCATGGATTACAGGGCTGAGGCTCAGTAGCTCACAGGCCAGCTAATTTAATTCTACAACAGCACATCCAATGCAACGCTTATTGAGGCTTTATTCTATTTTTCTAAGCTATTTCAGGACTCTGACTTACTTCTCTTTGAAACAGAAGAGAATTTATAAAATAAAGAAAAAGGTTTAATATAGATTAAAATGAATAATAATGAAATACAGTGTAACGTTTACATTTTTGCCAATAATACACCATAACAATGCATTCATTAATTGTCTCTGTTATGGCTCATCACTAGAACAACCTGTATTAAAAATGCCTTTTTTTTTCATATTTTCAAATGCTTTTGTAGCTTTCATATTTCATGCTTATGTTGGCCGCATGAAAAAAAGTTATTATTTGTGAACTAAAATTGATTTCAGATAATAAGAGCTATTCTATTATTTAATAAACTTACAGTTGCGTATGTTCCAGAAATAGTTACTCATTTAGAAGAGGAGCTATGAATGTAATATAGAAGACTAAGTGGACTGAGTTCTGCCAAACAGTGGAATACTTCACATGCTATTTCTTCAAGAGCATGCATTTGCCCAAGGGCTTTCAATAATGGCAATCACTGAAGGACGTAATGAAGCAAAATTCTACAAGTCACAGAAGTCTATCGTTGTTTTTTTCCATCAAAACACATGTATTACCATTTGACATCTATACCGAACTCTGCTGTGCTTTGCGAGCTAAGGTAAGCCCAGTCTTGCATCTAAATTTTGTGAGAGCAAAAGAAGAAATCCAGCAAGCGTGATCCTTCCCCCAGGTATGACAAGTGTTCCTATGACATTTGACAGAATTAACATTTATTTATATTGCTCATAAAACTATACATTATTAATCAGCTTTTCACAGCCAAAATTCTGTACCTTACATAAGCATGAAGCATAACAGTTGCCTTGGGAAACCACTGTTCTCAACAAGCAAGGAATCCAGGGAATTCTGTAACATTTTATAAATATAAGATATTACTATAAGATATATGTAAATATATTTTGATACTTTGAGGTACCAGATCAGGGTAGCTTTATTGACACAACTAAATTTATTTGAAAAAATTCTGTAGGTTGTCAATTTAGACCTTTTTCATTATTTAACTGATAAATTGTTAGGAATGTTTTGGTATTAATGCCTTGCTTGACATAATGACTGATGTAATAATTTCATGTATGATCCGCTCACTAGGATATCACGTATCAATTAATACATTAGCATAGCATAACTGGAAGGAAGAGGGGGAGATACGCCAAATGTTGTCTTAAATTACAATTTCCCCAAAATAAATTGATACAAAAGCAGATGCTTTGGATTGAAATTCTATACATTACACGTAACTCAACTCCCTCTTTCTGAAATGAGGAGAGGCAACTATTTTTCTTCTACAGTCACACAGCAGGCATTTTATCAAATTATCTTGGTAACTGAGACATTCCTTACACAGAAATTCCCATAGAATTGGAACCAATGGATACCTCTCAACCATTGCAAAAAATAAATCTTCATCAAAATGAAAATACACTCGTCTCATTAATACTACTTTTTACCCTCATCTATACTTTGCCAGTGGAACCATGTTTGCAAAAGGCTGAAAGTAGTTTTTGTACCTAACTCAAAAGCTTTTATGCAAGTATGTGTGCTCTGAATCCAAAAGTATCAGGATAATCCATGCAAACTTCATCTATTACACATTCCAGTATAGTGTTCAAGAACAGATAGTTGAGTTATAAAGAGTGACTATAGACTGTACAGGATCAAGATGCATTCACAGAGAATGTCTTAAACACTTCAGATTAATTTTACATAAGTGTTATAATATTTGTGTTTCTTGGTTTCAAACATTCTGAGGTCTAATATATCATTGACTTCACAGGATCTGCAGCGCTTCTACCCTGTAGGAGCAATTGCCTCAGGTGATCATACAAAAACATGCATGCTATGAAGAAATCACTCCTCTTAGGTCTGAGATGGATGAAAGCTCTTAAGGAAACAGCCTCATTTTTGTGTAGCCTGGGTATTAAGTATTTTAGATGCATGTTGTTAATATTATAAACCTAAGAGAAAACCATAATCTGCACAACATTCTATCACAGTGATGCTGCAGGGGTGGGACTGGGGACTGCCCATAGTTAAGCAGGTATTTAAATGAATGAGAATATTTAGTTTTTAGGATTCTTCTGCTGTTAAGATTATCATTTTACGGACAGCATGTGAAGAACCTGGAAGGACAAAGGAAAAATAGAGCACAAAGGTTAAATAGCAAGAAAACCAGAGAGAAGTATTTCTGAACAGATACTAAATTGCACTCTGGACTTGCATTAATGTCGAAATAATAATTAAATCTCTGAGAAAATTTTAAGTAATCTACACAAGAAGTTTGTCAAGGAAAAAAAAAACCTGTAGGTAAGGGAGCGAGAGAGCACCCCAGGAATCATCTACAGTCCTGACATATTTCTTTCAGTCTTACAGCTTTGCCTTTGCACAAGCCATTCCATATTAAATTTAAGTATCCTACTTACTTTATATAGCCCCTGTTACCATAGTATCTAACCACTAGTTACATGCAATAGCAGGTTCCACAAGGTAAGAAATGCCATAACACACATTTGGGAGCGGGGAAGACACACAGACAATGGTTAAGTGTCTTGCCCAAGATCACTTACAAAACCCACTCTAAAGGAAGAAAATAAATATGTCTCACAAATTTCATACTATTGTATGTATCTTGAGTGGAAAGGGAAGATCAGAAAACAAATACTGAGGATAGAAACAGCTTTTGCTCAATCTTTTCATTATGAGTTGCCCTTCAAATAAAATAAAATCAAATCAAAAAAGAGTTTTGACTCCAGGTATCACAATATGTGAGGGGAAAAAAAAAAAATTAAAAGGAGAAAAACTCTCAGAAAACTGAGATGTTGGTTGAAGTTCAGCCATTTAATAGATGAGGATAACAAAGCAGCGAATTAGAAAAAATGTGTCCAAAGCCCCATGTTAACAATACATTAATTCCAGAAGCCCATTAAAAAAAAAAAAATTAAATTGTATTTGGCAGATGTCTCTTGAGCAAGAATGGATATTGAGTCACAAAGAAAAGATCTGTGCCTTGCTGGTTGCAAATGGAGGAGCAGCTGAAAGAGGAAGCATCTCCCACCAGTTCAGCATGGATATCTTTCAACGGGTTTGGGAAAAATGTCCAAAAGGACTGAATTACTGTTCTATCTGTACTTGCTATGAGACTCTCCTAACAGGAAAGCACTTCTGCTTTCTCCATTTAGGTTTCTTTCAAAATTTTCAAATGACTGTCTTGTCTGTTTAAATATAAGCTTTAGAGAACAGAGATTGCTCCTTATTATTGCAATTTTCTGATCTTTCTACCTGGCACCAGGCTCAGGTGGGGCTTTTAAGCAGCAACACACTGTCAATGCAGGAGCTAACCGTAACACATCACATGCCAGAGATTTGCAAAACACGTCTTTTTCACCAAACGAACCAACGTATTGAATCAATAAAGTATGAATGGCCAATATGAACCATAAGGTTTCTCTGACTGTATTTAACGCATGGTAGCTCGCATTTCTTAACACGTACTTATCAGAGTCATCTTTTTTTCCTTCACTTAGGTAAAAGTTTCCCCCAGCACTTACAAAGTCTACTTATATGAGTGAAGCTTTGAGATAACAGCTCTGAACATCTTCTGACTAGGCAGAGGACGTTAAGAAAAGCTACGGGAATAGATGATGAACCAGACAAAACCACAAAATAACTTGCTTGCTCTAGTCAATGGGCAGATGTTGCCACTGGAATCAGCTGCTAAGTCCTAACAGCTTGAGGTGGTGTGAATGAGAAGCTAATTGACTAAGTATGGAAATGACCAAACCATCCATACTTAAAGTTAGTAAAGTAAGGATCCTGTGGCAGGAGAAAAAGAGCAATGACACTGATAAGGCTTGAATAAAAGCTTGTTGTATTTGGATATAGATGTTCCAACGGCAGTAGATCTGGTAGAAGTGTCTGAAGAGACAGACCTCCCAGAGGATATTTTTTAAGTGCTTCCCTAATGGGAAAAACACGTCATACCCCTAATCTCCATGATTTTTCGTGACAGAGAACAGACAGTTATAAGACCAATCAATCTTATAAGGCAAGCTGAGAAAACTGGTGGTGCAGATCACACTTACATTAGACTAAATATAAAGAGCATCCATATAAAACATCCACAGAAAATGCTACTGTAAACCTTAAGAATTTAGCAAGCTAATAAAACATTAATCCTTGTCAAACTTAAATATCTTCTATTTTTAAGAGTTCATTTGGCTGCAAATGGCTGTCATCCCTAATCCAAGTACTGTGCTTGTAGCAGATGTTGCTTTAATAAAGTGATCTGTGCCAGAGATGCTTATAAAACTGCACACAACAGCACAGGATTTACTGCTCCAATGCTCATCCTCTTAGATTTCAGGTTCTGCTCCTCTCAATGGAAACTTGCTGTTAGGCTGACAAAAGCAGATTTCAAAACACGGTGCAATGGGGTTTGGCACACCACTGAGGGAGTAGCTACAAGGATAAAGTACTCAAAGGCATGGCCATCATACTGGGCACGAGCCCCACGGCAGCTGGAATGTATTGCTCTGAACATCAACTTCATGCCAGTTATTTAGGTATCATATCAATCACCAAGGAAGAGCAGACCTATTTTGGAACACTTCTCATAAATAAATTCAATTGAAATTAATCAATAATTTCAGTGACAAAGGATGAGAGGATATCTTTACTCTTTTCTTGAACCACCATCTGTGATTGGGTCTTTTTTTGCTGCAGTTTTTGGGTTAGGGGGTTTTAGGGGGGATTTTGTACATTGGCTGTGTGCTTGATTTTCTTCCTCTGTGAAAGCAGCTATAGCATTTACAAGCATTTTTAACTGTGACAGATTAATAGGGCAGATTATCACCAGCCTCACTTATCACAAAGCATGGTCAAGCAACCACATAGTTTCCTAGTCCTTCCCAGATAGATCACAGCTGTTCACACTTACATGCAAACTCTGAAAGAATTGAAACTACCAGATTTATTCTATATAGACTTCAGAACTATCAGGACAGAGAACATGATACTGAGGTGGTGACTCAGGAGATAAGTGAAAAATAGGACCTGAAGAACTGGCACAGTGAGTTTCCTACATCATGTAGGCTGACAATTCATTCATACAATTTCACCTGCTTTAAAAAAATCAAACACTTGTATTTCCTAAATCTACTACACACCTGGAAATGCATTTCATGCATTTGGCAAATATAGGATTAATGACATTTTTACCAGCTGTGAAGTCTAAGGTATCCCTTCAGAGAATATTCTGGAAGATATCTGAAGTTTGGATGCTTATATACAAAGTAAAATTAATCATTTATGTAATATTGAACCTTTAAAACTCAAGAAGAACAAACTGCATAAGCAGCCATGTCCATAAATACACGGATTTCATTCAACTTCTTACAGAATCTTGAAAAAACTGAAGAACTGAAGAGTATTCTATCTGACAATTATAAAGAAAGCTTGCAATCAATACTAGAAATCAGTCTCACCTATCATCTAGATTGAATTTCTGCAAACACAACCCACAATTTACAGGGAAAACTGAAGATATTACAAAGTCTATGGACAAGATTAATTCAAAAAACTACTTTAATTCATGAAAAAAATCTAGATTTTAGAGGGTTGTCATTTTAAGCTTAACCAATTTTAAAGCATTTAACAGATTATAAAGAATTCACAACAATTGCAGCTATAACTCCTCTTCAATACACTATTGCCACAAGAGAAAAAATTAGAAGCAAGGATATGAACTGACAGACAGAAAACGAATTAACAGTACTTTATAAATATTGCCTGCTTTCTAGTAATATAATAATTTGATGCAACAGCTCAGGTTTTTGGCCTCAGAATTCACATAACAAAATCCAGTCATATAATCTCCCTTGCAACTTAGTCTGTTTTTCTGAATGTCTCTCTCCATGACAAGACAATTGTCCTCCCATGATTTCCCTCTTCTTCCTGTCAATATCTGAGGCTTTTAATCTCTCATTGTTGTTCTCTGCCTTAAATTCCAAGCTTTTTCCTTGGCTTTTCTCTTTACATCTCCAGGTGCTCAACCACATTAGGGCATAGCAATGCTTTCCATCCCTCAAAAGTACAAACCATCACATATATTTACTTAATTAAAGGTAAACAATATTCAGGAAGAACTGCAGTCAGAATCCAGACGTGTGCTAAAACTACAAAAGGTAACATCATCCACCCTTGCACTACAATATGTCAAAAATTTTTTTAAAAATATAAATTCTAACTTTCATCATGTTGAACTCATGAAGTTTTATCTAGTTTCTCATGGTATGAGGGAAGAAAAAGAAAGATTGATTTCAAGGGTCAAATATGTTTCCAGTTTCAGAACTAAGTTCCAAGATAATTAATTCTCAATAGGAGCTCATTACACTTTGTAAATGAATTCATCTATTTCCCATCATTTCAGTGACAAAGGTTCTTGATACATAGATTAAACTCTCAATTGAACTTCAGTTCTATCACCTCGTACTTTCACCTCTCCTCAAATTGAAAATACAAGTCATTCATTTGGAAAACCTATTATAGAACAATGACCTTCTGATCAAAATGTCTGTCTTCCTACTCAGTGAAATTTTTTGTTTGCTTGAATTTACAATAGAGAACTGCTACAGTTAACTCTTTGCAGATACTTTAAGTACTATTAAATTACAATAACTTTACCTTTGCATCACACAATCCACATACACAGTAACATCAGTTTAACCAGCAGGTAAAATCAGAGATCTGTTAAGTAAGGAAAGGACCATGTCATTAATCAGGTTGGCTTAGCGGTCGCTTTCGTATCTCTCCTAGTTATTGTATGTCTGAGAACATCAATTCCTTCAGGAGGAATTTTAAAAATAACAGAGGAATACCAAACAACTAAGAATATTTCTTTTTTACCTCAGGCAGCTGGCAGTTGTTTTCTATGTTGGGGTTTTTTTTGTTTCCACGTGCTTTACATTACTGCTAAATCTTTTTTATAGGTGATGCGATCAGTACTATTCATAGCATACTGAGAGCACACCACCAATATTTATAGTATCCAGTCTGGCACAGTTTAATCAAGCTTTAGAAGAACCTCTCATGCTATACACAGAAAAGCTTGTTTCAAAGCCTCTTGGTGGTATTTTAAACTGGTTTCACACCTTCTACATTGAAATCAGTACAGAAGAGGTTCCATTAATCAAAGCAGGTTTGCTCACTCCATGGGCACTAATCTTTTTGTGATTAGAGATAGGAGTTCAAAACCCAGCCCAGTTTCTGAGAACTTTTATACACAAAAGCCTTCTTATCAAGGGTGGTTCTAAAATGCGTCACTATTCATTTTCTGGTTTTGACCTTTTTTTTATGCTTCATAAGGGGTATTATCTAAAATGCCCAGGTCTTAGGCCATTGCCCTGACTGACTCCAAAATTAATATCAAGGGTAAGGAAATGCTGTTCTGCAGGCAGATAATAATTCATTACTATGTTCCATGTACTAAGATGCGTGTTAGTATGCAGGTTAACAAAGATATTTTACTTACGTGGCTGTCTGCAAGCAATAACACTCTTACCTCAAACTAATGATGAAACAAAGGTGGAAGACTGAATATTTGAGGCGGCTTGCTTTATTACCACAGAGTTTTTGATGAATATTGTATTACCAGTATGTTGAATGCTGTTCAGCACAGTCCTAAAGCATCCTCTCCTAACAAGACTTTTCAGCAGTTAAAATTTTCATCCCCTGCCTGAGACTGTCAGAAAGAACAGCAATATCAGCATTGCCAAACCTTCACCAAGTTAACTATGACGTCTGATGATTTGTGCATGCATACCACTGTATCAAGAGTGGAACGCTCCTTCCTCAGACCTAATATAGTCATAGTGCCCGATTAAATAAAATTACTTTTTAATATCACAATAACTAGACAAACGTTCAGAGAGTTACGTTCTGAAAAAGTGGCTAACTTAGAGACACTGGTGCATTTCGGAGATCTGCATTTCCCGAACTTCCCCGTGCTCCAGTGTTCTGATGAACCTCTTCGCATTGTGCCAGACCACTGTCAGCAGTGCCAGGGATGGGGGACTAATAATCGAGGGATCAAATTGTGGCACTCGCTCAAGGACAAGCAGCAACACCAAACTGAACTTGTTCTAAAATAGTGAATACTGCTTCCAACTACCGTTCATGCTGACATTTTTTAATGCACTATTTAGCACATTATACTGTGTCTAATATAGGATCTCCAATGTGATCCTGATAGGATGATGTTAGAAGACAATCTTACATGAACAAGTAATGAGGGGCATTTCCAGATCATATAAAAGCAATTGATTTATTTTGAGTGATCTGTAAAGAGCTGGTGGTTTAAATCAGAAAACCAAAATGAGTAGCTGACAGTCCTTCATTACATAAGCCAAACAAAATCCTGAAATCAGAGAAATCGGGAATTGTGTCTTTTGTAAGCAATCTGAAAATTAGAACAGAATGGCTTTTGTGCTGTTAGGAACATTTGCACCAGTTGCAAACAAGTAATTCCTAATACTAAGCCCTAGGATTTAGATACTGTCAACTATTACAGCAAAACACTTCCTGGTTTAAAATAAAAAATTTAAAAACATAGTGAAATATAGAGTCGGAAACACTGTTGGCAAGTTCCTAAAAAACGTTTTCTAGTGGTTTTGAAAAGGACAAGACCTCTTTAAACCCTCCCTTCCTTGAAGATTCTTCTTTTCACTAGTAATTTCAGCTGCCAACTAATCACCAAATCACCCCGGTGAAAACCAGTAAGAAATGATCATACCTATTTATTCAGATAGTCTGTAGGCAAGAAGTAATCTGGATTAGCCCTCCAAGTCTATGGTTTTTTGCTGATTTCTTTCATATGCCTTTTTATTCCCACTTTATCTCACTCTACACAGGTTTTACACAGACGTAATCTTTCACCAACAAAAACACGAGGCACTAGAACAGGAGTGATTTACATTGCTAATTGCTGGTTTCAGTTGCTTTAAAAGTTTAATTGGTGAGCTTTCTTTTTTTTATAGCTACTGAAAGAGACACCTCATGAAATCTAGTCAGGTTGTCATAGTTTAAACAGTATGGGATGAATTCCCTCTTAGTCTAACAGTATCTTTACTTTTTACACTAATAGAAAAGCTAAAGCTATTTTTAAAAAAGCACCATTTTAGATAAGACATCTGTCAAAAAACCCCTTTCAGTTGGAGGCTCTCTCTTGTTATTCTGGTCTTGGCCACGTCAAGATAAGAGTTATACAATGAGGAGAAAGGTCTACAAAAACCATGCCCAAGTGAAACAGAACACTACTTGCCCTGAACTTTATTTTATTGTCCTTTAAGGGGTGGCCAAGGGTGGGTCCAATGAGTCCTCAGTCTAGGAATAAACAGCATTTACTGGCATGTTGCATTATGCCAGTGATAAACTTTAATTTGAAAAAAATCAGGAAAAGCTCTTATAAAAAACATTTTTGCAGCCTGCCATAGGAAGTGATAGCACAGTGATGTGTGAGAAAACATCATTCAAGAGTGCTGAAAGCAAAAGAACTAAGAAACTCTTCAATTTCCTGACCTCACAGCTGTCAGAAACAGACACATGTTGCCTTTAATGACCACAAAAAGCCACGAAGCTGCATCCTGTGACCCTCATGCTCACCTGTATTCATCTCGAATGTGTACATTTTAGGCCATCATGAAAGAAACCAGGCAAAATCTAGGATTTTCTGTCATTTCAAACTTTAATGCCCAACACTAAGGTAAAATGAGAACTTGCTTGGATTCGATATTTGAGTGTGGGTTTTTGGGGGTTGTGCGAAACAGTGTCATATTAAATGGAAATTGATACTCAGGGAATGTACATGAAAAAACTTGTCCTGTTGCCTTGGAAAGATCATAGTAAACCATAGCAGGACAAATGCATCCTTACTTTTACAGCTCAAAAACAAAAAAAACCAAAAAAATCTCCATAAACCACAGCAAAAATCTCTGGGAAGCAATACTAATTTTGTGCTACAGTCTGCAATCACGTCCATCCTGATTTGCTTAAAAGGCTGGTCTCAGCTCTTGCAATAATTTGCAATGTTGATCATTTTTTGTTTGCTGTATTCCTCTTCCATTACCTAGTCCCTCCTTTGGTGGGCAAGTCCAATTAGGGTTACATATCTTAGAACTAAAAAATCAGTCACTGATAGAAATTTCTTGGTCTGCCTCTAAATCACATTCTAATACAAGATATCTGCTGTAGATCAAGACTACTTGAATATATTCAAGAAAGGCCTAAAAGCAAGTGAGCCACAGGTGACATTCTGGTCAGGACAGTAAGAAGTTTTAGTTCCTCAAAAACAAACTGCTAAACATCCTTGGCTTCCTAAATTTCATAACTGAGTTCAAGCCATAAGCTCATTGTTCAGATATGCTGCATAGATTGAGCTTTGCTATACATGTATGGCTCTTTATGGCTTTTTAAGGCTCTCAAAACTTAAAATCCATCTTTAATTAAGTAAACATACTCTGTTACAGATGTGTGTGCAGCAAACACTGATGTTTGCATGCCTCTAATTGTTCTAGAATCATGTCATACTGCTCACTTGATAACCAGAAGATTCTTCAACAACCCATGTCATTCACTTCATGGCAGACTGATATGAATTTTAACCGCAATAACTGAGAACACAAAGTATCGTAGCAGTAGAACCACCCTCTCCATGTCTCTGTCTAATCAGTTCGTGAGTCACCTTGGAACACCAGGTAACCACATGGCAAACGTTTAAAGCTTCTGGCTTGTGTTTCAACCTAACAGAAGTGACAAGACTGACAATGGTTGCAGTGGGCTAACTGCATCTTAGCCAGGTACATTGGCACAGATTTCTCATGTGGGAACTAATGCAGCATTACTTTTTTCATTAGCTACAGCTTTCTGTTCCCACATCATGCCACCCACACGTGGCTGCTGCACACTGCTGCAGCTTTCCCATAGAACACTAAAGCACTGTGAATCAGTGACTGCCAAAAAAAGTTCTAATGCTGCTTTAGATATTATATGAAAATATCAACTTTCAGCTGGATGTTATTTCTAGAAACGCTTGTTTCATAAGAACTTGCGGTGGGGTTTCCAAATCCAAACCAATATATTCTACTTGTGCTGAAGTCATGCTATAACATAGCTCAATTTCACTTGCTTTTGTCAGTTTTGAAAACAGGAAAACACTAAGATTCTGTTGTTGTTTTTCCTGGAGAAATGATTGCAGAATTATTTAATACGGTTTTCCCTGAGGGCCATGAGTAAACAAGCATCAAGACAATGAGCAAACACAACAGGCACACACTATCACAGCAAGATAATGAGGCAACCATGTACACTCTCTGCTAGTTACCAATAGACTTCCCATAATTAAATTAAACTAAATGTCAAGTAAGTTAAATCAACATCAATTCTTTGGATCCAGGGATATACACAATTAAGATTTATTTCTATTTATTATCATTCATAATATTTTGTGGAAAAGAAAGGAGTAGATGTGAGCATTAGAAATATAAACAAGACTAACCAGACTACCGTCAAAATGCTCTTGTATAAATCCCAAATTGTATGGCTGGTTTTACTTTACCACATATCTTTGTTTTGTCTCACAAAGCTGTCAAAGGATAGTGGTTTCCTTATAACATTTTTTTTCCAAAGCACTGGACCAAAATAGGATTTTTATTGCACAGGAAAACTTCTTGGAGTTTTTCTTTTGCCAACCACCTCCGAAATAGTCTAACTGAACTAAACTACAGCTTAGCTGGAGTCACTTCAACTTGATAAAAGATACATAACATGAACATAATGTATTGAAGACTGAGGATGAGGGGTATTACCACAGACTAAAGTCTATCCTCTTTATATCATTGCATCTTATAATTTGCGTGGAGTGAAATTCGATAGGCAATTTTCCTTCTGATTTGCAGGAAAAAAATCTAAAATAATTTGTAATTTAGACAACTTGAGATTCTTCTGAATATCTGGATATGTTCAGACATGACTACAAACTAAGGTGCAAATGGGTTTTGCCATGAGTCTGTCTATACTTCAGGCGACAGTATCTTCAAAGCTTTTAGACATATTTTTAAGTACATGATGACAAGAATAAATTCTTCTCACTTGAACCTACTTAAGAAAGGGTGGGAAAATGTCTGGTTCCCATGTGCGAATAAGGAAACAAGGAGTTTTGAAGTAAGATAGACTTTCAGCCATTAAATATATTCTTTCACATGGGAGATATTTACTTTTTACTCCTATCCAAGAAAGCTCTGCCAGACAACAAAGGGACCATGATGAAATATCGAGTTCTGCCTAACACCATGGCTATCAGCCATAATTTCCACTTACCAATGGAAAACTGAGGACAAGCATGATCCGTGTTTGACGTTGCACAGCACGTCCGTGGCAGAGTTCATCCCAGTTTGCAGTCTTAAGCCATAGGTATATTCTTTATATATGCAATACATACATATTCTTCTAAGATATATAGGAAAAGGTACATATACACACACAGTACAGTAACTCCTACTTGTATCTGCCCCTTAAAACAATTACCTCAGCTTTGATAATCAGAAGAATCAAGCCCAATTCAGATTCATCACAGCAAGTAGCAAGACCTAGATGAATTTAGCATAATAGGAACACTATCAAACTCAGAAACATAATAATTTTAATGCTAATCAGGAATTGAAAACAATGTGACAGCATAAGCTTTTAATTTAAAAAATCTTCATACAGGCTTACTTCTAATTCTGCCTTCCTCCTCTAATATTAAGAATGCCAAGTAAACACACTGAAAATATTAACTAATTTTTTAAGCTAGAAAAAGGTGGAATATAGGAGCTGGAACCAATGTGATGCTCAAGGTGTTCACAAACTGGAAAATAAATAAGCTGTAATATTTAAAGAGTTTCACTGAAGATGTGAAATCAGACTGGAAAGGATATAAAGCAGCATACTCTAGAAATTGCACAGGATTCTGTAAATTAGTTCAAACAGGAAGAAATACATGCGTGTTTTACATGCTGGCAGCAAACCTGCATTCAATCCAAGAAAATCACCAAGGAACTAGAACAGAGATTACATTTGTAGTTTTTAATAAATGCTTTTCAATTGGAAGGACAATCCCCCTTTTCCTTTACCCAAGAAGGTGACTGGATCAAAAAGCAAAAGGGGCCAAATGTCACAAATTTTCCTGTGCAATGCCATGAGTCTTGCAAAGGTCTCAGGCTCCATGGGGCTCAGTGATAGGGGTGGTGGCCCTGTCAACAGAACACAACGAATGGGCACATAAACAAGCCCAGAGGAATAAATTTAGACTTTTCCTCCCATAACCATCACTTATTAGTCTTTAGTAAGCCATCAAAATATTGCCACTCTATCAAGTTCAAACAATCACCTTTGCTCATTGCAAACAAAGAACGGAAACTACTGGAAACAAAGAATGGCATTTCAAATATGTAAAGGTGATCAAATTTCCTTTCAGCCTAGAAAAGTTATCCAGCTTCACACTTAGCACTTTTTAGTGCATTTCATTCCTGGGGCTTCCATATGCAATTAAACAAAACAAAGTATTAGGGATTTTTGGGTTTGTTTTGGTTGGTTGGTTTTTTTTTTTAAATAGGGATAAAGAAAAAAAGAGAAACAGTACCAAAATTGTATAACGCAGCTTAAAGACCAAAGCAGATAGAAGAAGATGGGTACTCAACAGTAAAAAAAAAAAAAAAAAAAGAAAAATTTTTTTTAAAAATCATGAATCAATAAAAGCAAAAGAATGAAATGTTGGAATTTCAGATCATTTTGCTTTCATTGATTCTAACAGCTCTCTGCATCCAATGAAGTAACTGAATATGTGGTTAAATAAGCAAATAATATTGCCATAGCACCAGGTGCAATCACTCATTTCCTTAAAGCATAGCATTTACAACTGAGGGATTCTTCCACTTTTGGTCAGGTGAACAGACTGACAAATTAAATGTTGAGGAAGAGATCTAAGGACATAAGGAGTTTTTAAACATCTAAGCTTTATTAGAAAAACAATTTCAAAACTTCCATGCTCTGCCAATCAAAATTAATTCTGCACCATTGGAAATGACAATACAAATAAAATAAACCTTAATGTAGGCAGACAGGTTTTCTAATTCTGCACTGTACTAAGTGTACCGCTAAAATTATTTAATTACTTTACTGGAATCCAAATGCCATAGCTAAAATTTATTCTTTCAAATTGCTTGCTATTAAAGACATTTAGTATTCGCAAGTACAGGATAAGTTCGAAATATATTTCATTGCAACTTTTAGCCATGGAAATTGAAAAGACTCCTTGTCCTGGTCCCTCCTTGTAAAATGTTTCAGACTAAGCACACTGGATATCCTTCAGAGATAATAGTAGGCTACTGAAAAACTGACAAATTACCAAGTTTTGGATTTTTTAATTCCTCTGACTTGTCCTGTCACAGATTTCTGCAATTGCACAAATTATCATCCTGCCACACAGAGTGAGAACAGAACTCCTGCTGAACAACAGTTCAACATTAAGCATGGTGAAAACTGAAACAAAACTCAAAAATGTAGTGTTCCATAAATTTACTATTCTATTATTGCTTTAGTATCCTTTTCTTTCGTGCTTATGCATTCCAATGTTCTACTTGATTAAAAATCGTGTATTATCTTTTCCAAATTGTCTCTGAGTTCAGGACGTGGACAGTGTGCTTCAAAGACTACACAATGAAAACCATTCTAAAGACTGCATTCATGCTTCGTCTGTTGTTTGAAGTTGGGTAATGAACACAACAGAAGTTATCCACAGAAAAACCCAGTTTAAAATCTGGTTATGATGACAGTTTGAACAAATTGAAAGTGATCTGCATTTCAAAAAAATTGTGGAAATCTAAAGACTTTTAAGATAGTTTTCCACACATACCATTTGTGATGTAATCTATGTTTGTATTAAACATGACAGAAGAAATGTAAAGATAAAAGGATGTAAAACCCCTGAATCTGCTTAGCAACAAGGTATAGGTAATATACAAATACCTTAGCCAGTAGATAAAATTCAGAGTCTGAGGATTACAGACCCTGCTGCAAGCTATTAAATTACAGAATTATCTCCCTAAAGAAGTGCAGATATTTCATCATCTGGATGACTTGAACTGGACTAGATAAAACAGTGTCTAATCAGTCCAGAGCATACAGGCAGGTATGACAGCACAGAGTGATGCTATTATCACTGTCTGCTTAAGTCAATGAGGCAAATGAGTGAGTTAAGTGCCCTAAACAATCTCTGCTTTGTGGGGATTGTTCTTTGTGTTGTTCTACATGTGGTTCTATTTTAACTGTGTCTAATATCAATATTTAATTTGGTGTACTATCTGTGAACACAGGACGTCAAAGATGAAAAAGACATTAAAAATGCCTTTTTATGATGAAAACCATGACTTAGCAGTTCTTTATCTTAAATCTTCACCTGTGAAGGAAAAAACTCTAACATAATTCTCTTGTAATAAATGCCAGCAAATTGGAAACATGAATGAGGACAAAACCTCGTCAAGAGACAAATGAAGAATTAAACATCTGAATACCAGAGCTCTGCTACAATGCTACCCTACACTGCAGAACTAGATAGCTTTGTTTAATGATGAGATCAGTAAAATGACTTTCTGTAGAAAAGAAGAAACTGATTGAAGAAATTTAATTATCATAAAACTTTTTCCAAGAAGGCCAGAATTTCTTCCAAGAGAAAGATTACATTATAGCTACAGCTTTCAAGTATTACATGTTGTTGCAATAAATATTCCATGGAATGGCTTGGGTTGGCAGGGTCCTTAAAGATCATTAAGTTCCAACTTCCCTGCCACAGGCAGGGACATGTTCCACTAGACCAGGTTGCTCAGAGCCCCAGCCAGTCTGGCCTTGAACAACTCCAGGGATGGGGCATCCACAGCTTCTCTGAGCAACCTGTTCCAGTGCTTCACCATTACTCTTACTTAGAGATGACTAAACACATGCAACTTTATCTATTGAAAAATACAACAAGCTACTTAGTAACTTTGTTCAGATGTAGAGTCTGTAGTTAATACTTATTTTCAGAGAACAGTTACAAGTTCTTACTGAAGTTGGCAAGTGATTCCAACAGGTGGAGAAGGCCACTAATATTTCTGTCATTATCTTCGATCCCAGTATGTCAGCTAAACAACAACGGAAACAGTAGGCAGTAAGTCTCAAAGTCTCTTTTTTCTTTTTCCAGGTCAGAAGAAACATCCCTACATAATCCTTGATTCGGTCTTTCTTTTAAGTAGTTAGCAGAAGTCAAATGACATCGTTTTCAACCTTCTTCAAAACACACCTTGCAAATCTTTCCAGTAAAAAGGCATTGTAATTGAGTGAAATGTTTTGTAGATGATGAAGAAAGCTGATTTATCAAAAAAACATTTTTTTCATATTAAAATTAGATTGCAATATCCAGTCCATAAATTGAAGTTCTGTATTCCGGAATTCTATGCACGTGCAGAGTCAAGTCCACAGTCTCCATATCCAGGTAAACACAATACAGAAGGTGACAGCTATTTCCACTTCCACTGTATTTAATTCAGCATTAAAATATAATCTGCTAAAAAATATAGAAGACTAAAAAAGGGAGCTGATACCATAACAAAGAAATAGGGGAACAAACCCAAGACAATTGCAAAGCAGGTGTTACAAAAATCCCAATCTTCCATCATCACACACTCACTGTACAGCACCTCTGTCCATCCTGTGGCTGGCTCTTCACAACACGGCACAAAATTAATTGTGCAATGGTAGTTCTGAAAACCTGACAGGTCAGCTTGGAATTTCTAGACTTCATGTTCATAACAACTACTGCTTAAAACTCTTACCTAACTACTACATTATTTACAAGCAGCATGAAGTTCACTTTAAGTTGTCTTCTTAGTGTTCAGCAGGATGATGCAGAAAGTTAAGGAATCTACACTCATATTGATTTCCATACTGGCTCATATTCCAAAAGTTTTAGGTTTGGTGTTGAAGGTTGTGGGGTTGCTTTTTGTTTTCATTTTTGTTTGGGTTTTTCAGTGGGCTTTTTTTTTTTTTTCCAAACAAAATTTTAGGATACGTGCCTTTTTTTATATTTCAAAGCCTAAGAAATTAAGCACAGTGAGAATAACAATAACCTTTTGCTAATCTTATTAGGTTTCTTCCCCTCCACACTCACACAAAAGAAACTACTTCAACTGTTACGCAATAATATTACTCTTCTTTTCCAAACACAGGTAAAACAAGACTTTCCTAACACAATCTGACAGAACTGGCCAGGCATGTTATTTAAAGGTAATCCTATTTGAAGGCCGGTTACCTTATCTGAAAGGGCTAGGGAAAAAACCCTCTACAGTAACCTGTCCGTGCAATAGATCCCAAGGGACTTCCCCTCATCTGAGTCAACTTCATGGAAAGACAACCATTAAGTAGCTACCTGAGATGCAAAGTAAGCCAAACTAAATATGCCCAAGTTATCCTTCTGCCTTGAAAGGGGTATCACAGACATTATTTTTCAGTTCTAGGTCTTCTCCAAAATAAGAGAAACTCATAAATCCTTTTTCCTTATTACTACAAGACAAACAGAATCACAGGAAAATGGGATATTTCTTCCAAACAGGATAACTTGGCTAAATAGTCTTACCAATTAAAACAACTAAATGCAGTCATGAGTTTCTGAAATTGGTGTAGTGTAAGACCATTAAAAGCATGAAATAAAACTGTTCAATTATAGAGTATTGAATCAATATTCACTTCTGATTTTGGCTATTGATTTCCTGGGCAAACTTTCATTACAGAATTTGAGTTTGGCTCTCATATCCTCTTTCCATCTTAATCAAACTAAAAGCTCAGTAGAAAAGCATTTGCTCCTGTTCTTGTATCTCTGCAGTGCTCAGCAAAGCCTAGCTCTGATGTGCAACACTTGATGAAAATGTTACAGTTTGTATGCGTTTGTTTACTAAACCTAGGCAAGGTTTCTTTTATTGACCTTTTTTTGCCCACAGGGCATTAGTGAAACAGTAAGAGCTTGTAAGTTTCTGTTATATTAGAACAGCAAACCCATTCAACATTTTTCAGGTAAGACTGATATGACAAATGAGCAGTTATAGAATAAACATATGTATATATAAAAAGATAAATAATAAGTATAGCCTTTACATTCCAAGCACAAATGAGAAGATTTATGAGGAAAGAACTGAATGTATTGAGAACCGTTATCCTTGGGCTTTTTCTTTCTTCAGGTAGTAGCTATTTCTGCCTCTTAGTTGAAATTTCAGCCTGTATATCATGGTTCTGACACTATCTCTGCCTTTTAGGAAAAAGAAAAAGGATTTTATTGCTAGTGTTGAACATTGTACACTCCTTCAAATGAAAACCCAGCCTGAGTGTTTGTGTTAAAACTGAAAGAAGTAAGAGAAATTTTTCACTTTTTCCATGTTACTATTCAAAAGTTAAGTAATAAAACATTCTTACCACAATGAATTAGTTGTACCTCAGAATATCTTATGGGTTAAAAACCAGTTTGCACTAGATAACTGATTTGCTCTTACAAACAGACTCTGCTGGAAAGACAACTTTTGTCAAAATAACTGCACCTGTAGCAGGATATCTCTAAGTACAGACATTTTACCCATCATAATCTTGAATACTGTACCAGGGGACGGAAGAAGTAAAAAAAGAAAAGAATAAATTTAAAAATTAAAAAAATATAAAATTAGTGATTCTCAAGTGAAGGCTCAGTGGCCTGTGCTCATCTGTGCTCATTATTCAACTGAACAAAATATAGTGGATTACTACGTTCCATAGATGGTAGCATATAACAACAAAATGTTACTTGGAAAAGCCAAAGGTTGCTGGCTCAATCTAGAAGCAGTTTCCAGGTTGTGTCTTGCATACATATAACTCAGATGAGAATTACTACATGCCTGCCAGAATTTATGTTAAGCAACTTCTCTTCTGTGGCATTTTACGTGAGTGCAAGTTAAATTTCCAACCAGAGTTAATTGAAATCATTATGTTGTCAAGATATTTCATAATATTAACATTGGATTGATAGTATTTTCATGTAACTATTTCAAAGTACTTCTCAAAAGAAAGGCTTTGCAATTTATTTTTTTAATTAAAACATTACCAGCTCTATTGATTTTGAAGGAAAATGTTGACACTAATATAATGCTTTCCTTATAAAATGTATTACCTTTTCCAGAAGACTGGCTTAACCTGGCTAAATATGAGGGGTTCTATTACAGGAAGACAAGAATAAACCCTACAATTTTCATTTTCCTTTTTGCAACTACCATAAATTAAGGTGAAATATGCCTCCTGTACAATAAAGTCTTTTTACTACTAACTGCTGTCTCTATTCAGTGAAATACTTTGAGACTGCATTGCTGCAATGGTCACATTAAAAACATTGGTTTGTGTAGCTACAAAAATGCAGTATTTTGAGGAAAGGAAAAAAGTCCCAAGCATTAGGCTTTGCATTATAACTTCCCTTGACCTTGCTTTATTAGACAGAAGCATGAAAGTCTCAATATGGCCACATTAAAATATTTTCTGGAAAAATCTTAGCTATAGACCAATAGGTAATGTCATGCAGAAGCAGGAAAGCATGCACGACTTCATACAAAACTTGCATTTTTTTAACAGTTCTCATAGTACACTGAATCTGTCAACAAACCTATTAATTTTCTGTTATTTAAACTGCAAGAATAAAATTCACGTTTATTTATAATGAAATACTGATTTATCTATGCCACATTAAAGGCAATCAGCATGGCAGTAAATAGAAATGTCCTTAAGACAAAGGTAAAAAAAAAAAATTTAAGTCATCCAATTCTGCATTTAAAGCAGGTGTCTTTGCCTCTCTGTAGTGCAAATGAGCAAGGACTGTTTCAAAAGACTAATAAAACCACTAAGCAAATCTAATCCTTATACTTTAAAATCTACACATACAATTTAAGTAACTTAATATTAGGGCTAATCCCTGCTCCCACTGGAATCAGCAGAAGATACACACAGTCAGGAGTCTGTGTTTCCTTCGCTCTCTTTTGAGAATACACTTCTTGAAGTACAACACGTATAGATAGTCGTGTCCTTGGGAATAACCATCACACGGATGTATTTCTGTGTAAGCAGGGGTCATAACAGACCTTCAGTTCAGCAGGAAGTGCATTATTAGACGACTGTATCAGAAATTATATTTTGCTGAAACTTAACTGGTTCACATTCTCTGTAGAATTTTACCAAGGGAAAAAAAAGTGGCAGGGCTTCCATAGTGGGATATAATTCATGTCTAGGAATGAAAATGTAATTCCCTAATAAAACACATGAGGAAAGACCTCACTGACAAGTTTACAAGTTTTTACTAAAATTTCCAGCATTTGTTTTCCATCTTGAAGCTCACAGACTCAGACTGCAAGTAAGAGCACAGTATCCCAACACTAAAAAGATATTTAGAAAACTGCAAGTGCTACAGAGAACCCTATAAAATCCAGAATGTCCCCAAAGACATAAGAACCTGCTTCAGCCAAAGTTTTCCTCAAACTGTAACTGTTGCTACCATTAAATACTATTTTTCTGTTCATATCTGGTCCTGCCAAGGGAAAGGCTTGACAAAGGGAGTTTGGACAGAATTTCATTTCTATTCAATGGCATCTGACCTTGAGCCTAGAAATTCTCTAGATGATTGGGGCAGGAGAGATCTTCTGCTTTGTTTTAATTCTAAAGCCCGTTCATCTTCCTTTAGGAAAAAAAACCACAATTATCTTTACATTACCAATAAGCCTGCACATGTATTCTCTTTAAATTTCTTGTAGGAAGACAGGTGTCTGCAGTTGTGATGAAGTTTCATTTGGCTCTCTGACAGGAACATGCTCTTCCAAATACAGTATTTCCATCCTCTAATATAGCCATCTACATCTGTCCTCAATTAAACCAGTGTAAACATGGATTGACTGAGCTAACTTCAATTAAAATACACAGTTAAGTACGAGACCAAAACTTGACCCAGAAGCTAGAAATGAATTTAACTTTGTGTTTCAATATGCTTTCAGTCTTACGGTTCCTTAGATTTTCCTCTGAACTCTTTTTTAGCATTTTCATGAGGAATCACACTACGTATTTTTGAAGCAAACCAGTAAGCAGGGGAAGGTAACTCAACACACTTGTCGACACTTCTGTCAGCTAATTTATGCTTTTTAGACATTTTTGGCGTTGCTAGCAAATAAAGACGTGTATTCTGTTTTTACAGTACTTGAAAGTGTAATTGCTTATCACAGCAGACATACTCCTGTCAACCTTTTCTACATGGAGACTCTAAAATCCAACTGGTTTACCTCTTCTCTAGTCTAAAAAATAGAAAACATGCAAACAGACCAAAGAAATTGTCAACAATACTTTGCAACTAGTACAAGAGGTAGAAGTACTAATTATATGCATTCATATTTAATGAAGGTTTCCCATGTGAAGCTAAATTCTTTATAGTCTGTCATTCATTTTTATAATGTTAAGCCACCTTTGGCATCTCTCATGCTGAAACCAATTCGGCACACAAGACCAAAAAACAGGTTCAGGAGGCACTTACTGTATTCCTTTAATGTCTAAACCAGAATTCTTCGACATAATGCTATACTCCGTTAGAGAAACTGAAGGACTTTGTATCTTCCACAAGAACAAAACTGTAGAAAATGTACTATGTTAGGAAATAGCAGGCATGTACACAGCTCTCTGATAGCATGAGAAGCAAAGGTGCACTGCTTTTTTTTTAACCAGAGATTAGGGAAAGGCAGTTTCTCAAAATACACTTCTTACTGTTTGTTTCACTTTAAGAGTAAAGCATGAAAGATTATAGTGCATTTCAGACTAACAATCCCTGATCTGAAGCAGAAACCTTGAAATGACCATAGGCCCTCCCAATCTGGTACAGTCTGACACATGCAATACAAAAAAAAATATGCTCAAGATTAGAGAAGGACCAAGCATTTTGAATATTTAAGATTAAATCTGCTGAACTGGTAACAAAAAACATTAATTCCCTCATTTGCAATAAATGATATGATGGACCAGCAGATAATTAGTAGCTGTTCTTACAGTATTCAAGTTGTATCAGGTGCTATCACATCAAAAAGAAAAGAGCATACCTTAATTTAGTATCAAGTGAAAGGGTTGAAATATTCATTAAGAATAATGTAAAAATCTAGAGAAATACAGTGTCATTAGTTCCAACCTACTGAGTTTCCATCAGGTAAACACAGGGCTTTGCAAATGCCTAGCAATATTCTCTCTGTATTTTACTAGAAACTACATATTAAATTCCCATGTAGTTCATGCTTCCATGATTTGCTGACAAAAGGTTGGGAGTCTTGAAGTTTGAATCTGACAATATGAAATGGTGATGCCTAATTTAATGCAAAGATCACTTAATAACTAAAAAAAAAAAAAAACCCATAACCCCGTAAGACAAACCCAAACTAAACTTCAAACTGTTTCTTCTATGCTTTCTGTATTACTGACAAAATGAATGGACTCTCTTCTAATAAACACCTAAATACCACTAAAATGCCAATTCTCATGCCAAGTCAGAAGTTGCTGCAATATTAAAGCTTATTTAAAACAAAAGGAAAGAGGATTCCTGCATACTCCTCATTGTACCTGTAAATGAGACTTAAAAGGAGATAATGTTATTTTCAATTAGCATGCTAATTATGAAAGCATAACAAAAATGAAGGTTTTTCAAGCTTTTCCATATATTCCTATTCCTTGAATAATCAACAAAACAAGTAGAGATTTCATTACAAGTGCAAGCATCTGATATCAATATTCTTAGCTACAGGAGGTAAGACAAGGCTCAAGTCTCTCTCAATCCAATGCTTACTTTGGGGCAAACTGAAAGTTGTCAAGCTTCATCTTATGCTTATTCCTGTAATTCCATACTATTGAATTAACTCATGATAACAACTAGTTATACAATTTAAGTTTTATAAAACCGTATTTAACTTTTTTTTTCCACACTACAAGATACATTCTAAGTGAAATAAAACATCTCACAACAAGACAAGCTTCACATTTGTAGAAATAAAACAGTGGGTTTGGATATGCAATGGAATTGCATCATTAAAAAGCTGGTCTCTCATATCAAGAGCCATGAGGTATAAAGAGACCATGAACAACTAGTGTTGATGCCCAAGGCTTTTTCCAAAAGGGAACACATAACAAGTCTAATGGGCTGAATGGCAAGGAAAAATTCAGATTGTTTATCTGTCTGCACCTATCAGACCCAAAAGAGATTTTAAAAAAAGCAGAAGTGCAGAAAAAAATTACTAAGGAAAAGAGCATGTATAGTAAAAAATATTTTGATACATGAGTATACAATCTTCAGATGCACAATATGGAAGTGAAAATAATTCATGTATAGATATATGAAATTTATATAAAGAGGACATACATGTTTCATAATACTAGATTGATTTAACTGTGTAGGACAGCAATGTATTTTGGACCAGAAAAAGTGTATTGGGAAAGAAAAATAATCACTAAATAATTAAATTCCTGATTTCACCACTTTTTAAAAGCTGATTTCAATGCTTTTTACAAGCACAGGTAATCAATTTGAATCCTAGCTTGCACAGAAACAAAGGAGGAATACCAAGTTTAGTTATATGTTCAAAATCATGCAAGTTACTGTTACACCTGAGAACAGAAAACACGTCAAACTTCAGCAGCCACATGCTGCAGCTACTGAATTCACACTGCTCCCATTATTTTTGAAGAGTGACAAAAAATGCCTAGGAAATTAAAGGTTACCATTATGGACCATACCATCTATCGTGAATCCTCTAGCTGATACTTCAAAGAGAGAGGAGTTTTCTGCCCAACTAACTCCTCCAAAAGCTTTAAGCCAGTGGCTGACAACCTTTTCCAGTCTGGAGAGACTTAAAAATTTCTACTGTACTTACAAATACCAAACAGCAACTGCAAACCTATCATCTGTTGACTTGATTTTCTTAGTTACTTTTCATGGCCTTCTACAACAGCAAATTGAAAACCACCAACTTACCCAAAATAACTTTGTAATATTTCCCATGAGAGAACACAAGGCAAATAGGAAAATACAATCTATAGGGAAACTATTACAAGATTTTTTTACAGTTTAATATAAAAATACCTACAGGTTTCACCAATACTTTTCTGTTAGCACGATATGCAAGCCTTTTACTTGCTACATGCTGATTTATGTTGCTGTTTTGTAATAGAGAAAAAACTCATGATTCACATCTACTTCCTTTTTTTAATATTCCGTTAAAATCCTCTAAGTATAGCTGAAAAGGGCATTCAAACCTTGTCTGACAGTGTGCAGCTTGATCACATTCATTGAAACAAATCAGACATAAGCACCAATGACAAAATTTGCTCTGGCTATGGTTGAGAACAAAAACAAAAAAAAACCTGCAGCCTTGAAAAAATAAATCTGAGCAAAGTACTATAATATTCAAGAAAGATCCTGCTGAACTGCTTAGAGTAGAATGGAGAATTCTCTGATTTAGCTAAAACAATAGAACTGTCTGGTCCAGGTTCAGTTTACATATACATGTGTGCTAAACTGTGGCATGGAAAAGCAATGGCAGCATGGAACACTGTCCACAGTCCAACGACACTCACAGCACGCACAGATCAAGCGTCAAATGATAATGCCACACTCTGGGGATTCTTCCAAGGCAAAATTCTCTATCTAAGGTTAAATTCAACCTTACAGTGTTTGAGTTGGCTAGATTTAAAAATCCAAAACAAGGCACCCAAAGCCGCAGGACTAGACTTCCTTCCTTTTTGTAAGAAACAGAATAAAAAATAAGGAAAATTAAACAGCTCACAGGGATATTACAAACATTTTGCATTGTCACCAAACTGCTGACAATATACTCATACTTGTTACCAAGATACATAGCTGGACTTTCTCAAGGGCCATTTGGCACCTTCAGAATACATGTTCTAGGTTTAAATATAATGGCTGAAAATAACCAAGAGCCTAGTATTCTGCAGCAGGCTCATGACAGTATCAAATTTTGTATATCACAACAATCAGATGGCTCACTAAAATCTACTCATCTCTACTGAAGTAATTTTTGCAGTATATTATCCCTGACAGGCACAAACTGATTTTTTTAACCGTCTGTAGGAGTTTCATGTTTTTCAATGAGGGGACTGTAGGCATCTAACAGAACTGGATGGCTTAGTTTGCATGCAGTCTACACAAGGCAGGACTGGGTTCCACATTTCCCTTTTAGCTCCCAAGTGGTATCCCCATTCTAAGCACTAACAAGTACATTGTGTTGGAAATAATTTTTTTTTTCCCCAGTTTGGACCAGAAATAGAGGAAGAATCAGACTATGTTTCCTTTCCCATTCTATATTTACCTTGCCTCAATTAAGTCAGTTTTGTGACCTCCTCTTCACAGTCACAGTTAGCAGTTCCATAGCTCACAAGAAGGCAAGGAATTACACTGCAGGATTTGCCTTTTCACCCACCTATCCTAGACAGCTACGATGAATAGAAGCAGCCTTCACTAGACTGAAAGAGTCACCAGGACGGTTTCAAACTTCTGAAAGGTTCTGTCTCATTGCCTTTTTTGCTCATCTTCCCTACTCAAAACATTTATCCTAGCTTTATCCCAAGATGATGGAAAGTGTCTGCAGGATGAAAACTAGCTAGGAAGGAGGAGGAGAACCATCTAAGCAGACAAGGAAGTTCCTCCCTTGAACTCATGGCATTTTGCTGTGGATTTATGGAAGGTTCTGAGAGCTTCCAGCTTCTAGGTGAAACACATGGAACAGACAGTTAATATTCCCTGATTTTTACTTCTAATTCACAACTTTTCCATCCTAGTTTCTACCATTAGATTACCTGCTCCCTTTTCAGAAAGATAAGTATAGTGTTTACTACAACTTCTGATTGAACCAAGCCTTCCAAACCTTGCCAATACAGACATCAGACTTCACAGGAAAAGTGGGATTTTCAGCAGCTTTAGTAGTAAGCTTTGAAGTTGTCTCTGCTGCAGCATTTGAAGCTGAAACAAAGCATTAATTAAAGCAGAGAGGAATCTCCTGTGCCAAAGCAATGCACATTTAAGGAGCCACATAAAACTACTGAAGCTAGGAGGAATATGCTGAGAACATTTCTCAGAAAACTTGTGAATATTCAAGTAAATACTTAACAACAGTTTAAAAAAGAAAAATATTTAAGAAGGAAAAGGAAACGGATTTTGATACACAAAATTTTTTGTAAAAATTTTGGTGAACACCAAAAATGGAGATTTTACCACAATCTTAGCAGATTGTTCCACTTACCCCATGCCTCAGAACAAATCATTTATGGTAGAGCTGTACAAAAACATACACAGAATTGTCTTCAAAAATATTCATTATCACATCAGTGTTTTGATTACCATTACAATTTTTTTAAATACACTAAACACAAAGAGAAAAAAAACATAAAAACCCCAATATTATCAGCTGCATCATCAGAACAGCCCTTCACACGGGAACAGCACAAATGTCTTAGGGGANACCCCAATATTATCAACTGCATCATCAGAACAGCACAAATGTCTTAGGGGAAGCCATCTGTCTCCTCCAGTGAGCTTTGTAAATATGCAAAGTTGTGTTCCTGTATTTTGGTCAATACCTGACTATTGTCAGTGGCCCATAGGTGGCAGGTGAAGTTCCCCAGCACCACACTCTTACCATGAGGATCAACACAGCATTATCAGAAGGCACATTTCTGTATTTGCACACTTTCATTCTATATCTATGTAAGAAAGAAGTAGCAAAGACTTTTCCTTACTTATGTTTGACACATACACAGCGACACAGGTTATTAATAGTGATAAAGTCTTACAACAATTTTTCAACAATGAAGACTTGTATAACAGAAGTTTACCTAAACCAGCTTTGCCATCTGAATAGCAACCGCGTTCTTGACTTTCTCCAAATAATCACACCATTCAAAACTTGACACATTATTTTAAAATGTGCTTGCTTTTCTTCATTTTAATGACAGAATGCCACGGATACCTTAATTTAGACAAGAAAGGAAGCAGTACTTGCAAAAAGTGTTAGCAGAAGATATTTATTCCCACTGTAGGAAAAGCCTCATGCTTTTAAATACTGTTAGAATGGTTTCTGCAAGCATGGTCATCTACCTAGAGGTCAGAGACGTCACTGCAGCACATCCCGAAGTCTGAAGATAACTTTAGAGTGGTTAACTTCCATAGAAGCAGCTATAAACTGACTGAAACTAAGCTAGACTAAGCTACAGTGAGATCTGGCTTATGAAAAAGAGGCTTATAAAAATTAGGAATTTTAATTAAGATAAATTGCATATGTGATAGATACACTAATTTTCTATTTTTCCACCTTCGGAGCTAAAAATTCAAATGCAATGTTTTAAGTCCAGTTCTGAGTATATTTCATGTCATTCTTTACAAAATGTACTGTTTATTCTTTACTTGATTTGGTTTTACCAGTACATGTACCTTATGCTAACCTAAGCCATTCTTCACACAGCAGTACTTAAAACTGGTAAAACTGAGTAGAAAAAATACTGCTTCTGTTTGATTAGCCATATGATTCATGAACAGCCTCACAGAACAGAAAGTTTAAGAGGAGCATATATTAATCTTAGAATATGCTGAATTTGAAGGGATGCATCAGGATCATTGTGTCCAACTCCTGATCCTGCACAGGACACCCCAAGAATTATCATGTGCCTGAGAGTGTTGTCCAAAATATACTAAAGAAAAAAAATACTAAAAGCAAGCTGGTGGTAAAGAATTTAAATCAGCCACCTTTATTCCCATATTACAGTGTCATAGCTGATAAAAAAAAAAAAATCGCCTTCTTGGTGCTAGATATCACCCCATATGAGGAAGTTAGCACACTCTTATTATTATTATTATTAGTTTTACCACTACATTATTTCTTTAAGTACAAGATCCACTGTTGTTACAGCAGTTTCCTAAAAATACAAGGTGCAATGGCAATCAGAAATGCTACATCTACATGTAGCACCTACATGCAGAGTTTAATAACTTAGTTTTAAAGATATACGTGCAACAGAAGAACTTTCCCACAAGCTACGGGCAGAAGCTCACCCTTTGATCCAAAACAAAAAAGCCTGCACAAAAACCTCTTGCTACTTTCAATAATAAATAAATATCCAGAAAATGCATAACTGGTACTTGAACTAGCTGCAGTTACCATAGAAACAAACAAGACTTACTCAACACTTCCTACTCTATTCCATTATCATTATCTCATGAACTTAAATGGAGAACAATATTCCTATTCCTACAGAAACCCTAGAAATAGCCCACATCATTGTCACAGATTAAGGCAATCTAGAACTCATCTCTTGGATTCATTTATGTGCCACCAAGGCCTATGAAAGATTAAAAATAACTACACAAAGTCCATTTCTCGATAGAGATGAGCAGAATCCAAAGCATTCCCTATGAACAGTCGGTAGGGAAGTACCAAACATTGACAAGCCGTTTATAATCTATGAACATTATAGATTATAATTTATATATAAACGATCTATAAACGATCAGATCTGTGCCCTGACACTGACACACTGCAAGGTACATTCTCAGCAGTTCGGACACTGTCTTTTTACAAACGCCCTAACTCAGGAAGACTCTGCCCATTCATCCTCATGTCATTTCTCTTACTCGTTGACCACGATGAGGAAAAGGGAACTTCTATACAAATGTAATAGAATATATATATAAAATACATACATAATTCTTTCAATTCATTCCAAGTAACAATGAAAATAAGAAACAAAAGCAGGGAAAAGAAACTAAACGAACAGCTAACAAAAAAAATCCAATACCTGTGGGTAGCCATAATATGGCAGCACCCACTATTTAAATATTTGCCTCAACATCCACAAAGTGCCTGGACAAACTGATATAATAAATTAGAAAGCTGTTTTGTAAGGTCACTAGGAAAGAAATTAAAGCTAGATCAGACATGTCAAAGATACCATGACAGAACCCAGTGGAGAGAGTTCCAAAAAGCAGCCCTTTTAGATTTCACAAATAGCACTTGACATTCCACTAAGATTCATTGTGAAGAAAATGCCTGTCCAAGTAAGAATAATTATGGGAGCTTTTTCCATGAGCGGAAAACACAAATAAGCTTCTCCTTCACACTGATGTGTGTTCCACACTGTGCTAACTTGTCTCCTTCACTTCCAAAATAAACCCAGGCAGGAGTTCCACAATAGCCTTCAAGTGGTCACTGATCTGAAGTTCAATTGTAACTCTTTTCCCAAGTCCATCTTCATTGGACTGCTTTTTTTGTAAACACTGGATGTATAAGATTGATTTTAATTTAAACTCTCACGGTGTAAATGTATACTATAATTTCTTTAGCTGCATATATCTCACACAATTCTGATTTCAGAGAACTGTGAAATCACCAGTTCTTTCTTCAGGGGAAAAAGCAAATTCTGCACTTCAATTCAGAACTACAGTAGCTGGCAGGAATAGGCTGTATTAAATTAGTAGGAATCCATTAAGTCCTAATATTTTCAAACAATATACTTCAACATAAATACTGATTTAATTTTACTACATCCTATATCTAAAAAAATGTGACTATTACCCTCTAGCACAAATGTTCATTGAAGCAGTTAACCTTTAGCAAATATTCTCAGAAAGTAAAACTGAAATGAACTGCCAAATGGTCCATTCTGGAAATGGTTCTCCATAAACTATATCCTGTCAATTCAGATACTGAATTTGATAAGTACCATATTAAAATAAATGCATCTTGTTTTCTAAACTGACCAAATTAACTAAGAGGTTCCACGCATCGCTGCTTATTTCTCAGATGGTTAGGCATATTGATAAACCCAGATGTGCACAGTATGTGCTGCTATACCTTGACAAGACTATAAATATACTCTCAGAAATAACCTAACCCAATGACACTGGCCAGCTGGTACCTTATAAAATGCAATGGTAAACTCTAAAAAATACCCCAGAGAAATAAATGAAGTCATCAATCGGTGCTGAGTAAGTTCTCCCGCTATACTGAAGTAAAATGTATTTTATATTACACATATTAGGTTTTGGTTCCAATTGTTGGTTTGCATCTGTGTTCACATATAGCCCAGTAAAATCAACACAGGGCAATTTCTGACTGCAGAGGTGGGAGCAGAGGTCTCTGGTTTTGGGGGATCTCTAGCCTTGATACTTCAATTGGAACTAGAAGCATGACTTTGGGGTTCTTCCATTTTTAAGGCTGAAGATGTCAGGAAACCTAAAAAATGCCATTTTTTAAAAGACAACCACTAAAAGGCTGTTAATATGAGAGTTGCACATAGAAGACATGCAGTCCTAAAAGCAGCGAGGGAATACGCTTTCCAGTTATTGATAAAAGTCAGCAACTAACATAAGCAAAATTGAAGGAGGTATTTATAAGAAAAATAATCCAAATAATATTCTTGAAGAACCAAGCAACGCAGTGGCAATTCAGTCACCTCAACTTTTTCCTGTAAAAGACTTGATTAAGTAGTGCAATCTCTTTTCTTTTCCTACATTCCCTCCCCACATCCAAATAATTAGTCCATAGCCCAAAACTGATGCACGGTAAAATATCTCTTAATCGAAGTACACAATCAAAGAAACAAATCCTTTTTCAGTTTAACCCAAACTAGTTACAAAGTTTCATTGGGATTCTCTGAAGTTTTAAATAGGATTTAAATCACTTCAGCTTCTAGTTTATAAGTATGTGCATTCTAGAAAGAAAACTAATCAAAATTACATAGAAGACACCTTTTACTGCAGTGAACTCCACAGAAAACCCTTGCATTTTAATATTTGACAAGGCTCTAAAGCAAGTATGTTTAAATTAAGTGAAAAAACACAGTTTTTTACACTTTAAACTACATATTAATATCTGTCTTCATTTGATACATAACCGTTCACATGTCTGAAGGATAAGCTAATAGAGAAAAATACGAAGAGAATATAAAATCATTACTAGTCTATTGAAAATATCACAAATCTTGTTGCATAGCCAGTTCAATCTTGTCTTTGCTTTACAGTTCTGACCACTCTCTACATTTGTAACATTGGACTTATTTTCCAAGTTTGCTTCTGTTTTTCCCAGCACAATTTTACTTTCAGATAAAACAGGTCTGTAGTTTTAATACCTAATAGGAAATTAATAAACTTGCTGTTTGCAGCACAGCTCAAAATCATGGGGCCAGAGTACTGAAGTAGGCTGAGCAGTGGTCTGGAAGTCAGTTTTTCTGACTTGCTGTCTCTGCCTCTCTCTTGCAATGGGAATTAGTCTGCTGTTTTACAGAGAAAACTGGGAGTGACTCAGTGCTGATGCAACAAACCAATCAAAAATCCTCCACTAATGCTGGGACACAGTGCTTCTTAAAAATGTTCTTAAAAATAAAAACATAGAAAATCATAGAAAACTTACAAGTACTCTGCCAGTTAATGTCTGGGCAGATATCATGACTCCTGCCCAATCCTTCACAGACGTCATCCATCCCACTTCTGCTGCCACATTCTCCTCTTTTTCATCTGTTGGTTTGCAGGTTCCATCTGCCTGTGTATCTCCACCACCATTGATCTTCTGGGCCTCCTGCAAGTAAGTATTTGGGTTAGTTAATGTTTAGCAATTTAACAGTGAAAGCCAGTATATAGGTAGGACCAAGAACTGCTATAAAAACCAGAAAATCTGTCTTCCTGGATCCCTTCTGGATCAAACTAAGAACCTACTTGGCCATATCTCTTTAGAAATAAGAGAAATAGAAATGTTCTATAAGGTACCAGACTAACTAGATAATAACACTCTCCTTGACATTACATTTTCAAAACATATACCTGGCACCAAATATATGTTCTTTCCTTACAAGCAACATAATTGACAACAGCTCTGTATGCAATTACAGAGTTACATATAAATGAATTTGTCAGACATACACTGAAAGACCTTTCGATGTATCAGTTCGAAATAATGCATACTAGGTGTGAACATAATTTATGTACAATTTTAATTTCCTATCGCTAGAATTAATTATCTGAGTAAACCTTCACCGAGAAGCACGATGTAACAAGACAGCAATTATCAAGTGTGAAGGGAACAAAATACATCCTAGAGAATCTGCAGGGAGCTGCCACACTATCAGTGAACCTGTGTTTCAACGAAAGTGTTTAATATATCACAGGAATTATTCTGTCAGTAAGTGGCTCTCACAGAACGAAGAGCTAGAAATTAGAGGAGCCTCAGCTGCACCCAGCTCACTGATGAGCCACATGCACTGGAATTCGGATCAGTCTCTCATGGATGCTGCAGCAAGGATGTCATGCTCTGTAACTGCCTGCTATGTGCTACAGTCATGGGTGCTGCACAAACATCAAGGGAAACGACAGCAAAAGCCAGCATGGATTGAACAGTGTTTAAATCATATTGCATGCAAATTATCAGACTGTGCCATGAGCATGCCTTTGGTGACAGCATAATACTACTGACTTCCTGAACACTTGACAAGCTATGCTAAATATGAATAGGAGAGGCAGTAAAATTCAGTGCTGAAGCAACTCCTGAGCACTTGAACTGCACCCATACATCTGGATTAGTGCTGCAAGCACTATGCACAGACTAACACTTTGAAAGATCTTGTTTATAGATGACTTGTCTGTAGACCACTAAGCAGGAAATCAATTGCCATTAATCTTCTTTGGGATATCTTTTAAACAAGCAAAGATGCTTGATGCTGGCTATGTGATTCCTACTACAGCAGCAATACTACCCTGTGATCGTCAAAACCCATAGCTGTGAGATGGCCTTGGGGACACAGCTGGACAGAAGAGTACAGGCACTTCCTGAGAGTAGCACTGAACTAATAAAGCAATTTAATTGAATCTACCAGCAAAGAATGGTAGAACAATGCTAAAAATGTAATATGGAGACCAACAGTCGTTTTTACAGAATCTCAAAATTGCAACTTAATTAGCTAATCAGACTCTTTTTTCTCTGTTAGTTTCCCTCTCAGAAAGCAGGCTCCATGTTCTTACTAGCGATTACAGCACAGTGTGATGTTACTATATTGATAATAACAAATTATTCAGAGTTACAACAGTAATTCAGTACACTTCCCAAGCAAATAACGCAACAGAAGTTTAAAATTACTTTGTATTTGCATAACTGGACCTCATTCAGTAACAAATTTGGACACAGTGAATCAGATGTTTTGCACTCTGCATTGAAAGACATATCCTGTGCCGCACACGCAGAGAGCACAACCTACAGAAATGAGCTCATTGCAGAGGACAGCGATGTACGGCATGGCGTGAGGCCTTTCCAGAAGAGCAATTCCTGCCTGCAGCCAACTGGTGACCCAAAGCATCAAGTAGCCATAGAGATCAGTCCCAAAGAAATGCCTTCACCACCATTAGGGTTTTGATTATAAACCAGGAAAGAGAAAACTACGCTCTATACACCAGAGCTTGTAATAAAATAAAATATTGACGCCTAGGCAACCCAGACATATCTCCAAGGCCTCACTGGTCCTAGCTGCTGTCCCCAGGGTCTCCCCCAATTCTGATGCCCTCTGTGGCCCAGGACACCACTTCAGCCCCGTCCGGGGCTCCCCCAGCCCTGTCCTTTCCAGCCGTGGTGAGCCCACAGGCAGTTGCCCCTGCCCGACCCACAGGCCGCTGTCCCAGGCTGGCCCCAAGGAGGCTCCGGGCCTGGGCCTCGTCCCGCCGCCCCAGCCACGGTGCTGGGCAGGCCCCGGCCCACGGGAGCCCAGCGTGTCCTGACAGCTACAGACTGCTTAAAACACTACACCATTTCTCTCTCTCTTCCCACCAGTTTCTCTGCCTTTTGTAACTGCTAGAGCTCGTCTTTCAGAACTGTAAGCTTCACACACCAGATTTTGCTCCATGGTCCTCCTCTGCATTGCACAGTGAGCTTTCATATTCTGTACAAGTTTATACTGAATGAATTAATGTGGTTTTCATAGTAAAGGAGGTATAATTATCTCTTCCTCCAGATAAGAAACTGAGGTGGTGATTAGGTGCCTAACTCAGTCACTAGAGAAGCCATTGCAAGAGTCAGGATGAAACCAGTCTTTTTTGATCTTTTTACCCAGTAAACCTTGTTTAATAGTGCACGGATGCACACCTTGCTAAAAACACTCGCAACTATAGACCTTGCTATAGAAAGCCACAGAACTACAGGTCACTAAACAAAAAGTTGAATGAAAAAGTCCATCTTGTTAGTGAACTTGCAAGTATTAAGGTGAGAAAACTCTATTGTGTACATGTTCCGTCCTTACCATCAATCTTTTTGTCAATAGATGTGAGTGCTCATAAGATAGAAAAATAATCTAAAATTTCCTAGCACTCAATGAAATAGTAGGCAATGTACTTAATTGAAGGAGAAAGGTAGCTTTTATATTTTGAAAAGGCTTTCATTACCTACAGTTCTTTTGGTTGCCAATAGGGTAGAGCAGTAAAAAATGACAAACCTATTCAGTATTTGATTCTCTACAGGTATTAAAGTCTGTAATACATTTGAATGGCTATATTTCTGTATTTATACTACTTATTTCACCTCTATTAAAATCTGCCAACCGTATTATCTCTTAATTAAAATTTAAGTAAAACAATCATCCCCCTGCCAAGTACGATTTGGAACAGACTCTCATGATCAGCCTAGCTCTTGCCATTATTTTAGCTATAATTAATATGCAGATTAGTTGCTGTTATGTAATATTTGTATTCAGTTGGGATATTTTATATTTTTCATCTACATGCCTAGCTTTTTATCTTACTTAATTGGCAGTTAAGTATTAGGAAAAGTTTATCCCCAAGTCATTACGCAATTGGGCAGAAATCACTAAAGGAGGTTTAAAGGCTGCCTTTTTTTTATACCGAATACAAAAATCAGTCCTGTTATTAAGTGCATAGTCTTGTTTCATTGCTATTTCCTGATCTCAAAGCATTGAGTAGCTCACACTAACACCTGAAAAAGGTGCTTAAAATAATAACCTGACAGTGACCATAGCTGTTTAATTATTTACAAGTTCAATATTACAAGTAAAGGATCTTTACCCACTCTGCCTACCAGTTTTCATTATTTTAATTACTTGATGACAGGAACATTCAGGTAGATTAAGTGGGAAGCAGTATATTGTGAAGTAAGTATTTCCTGAACTTAATGACTAAATGGAAAAGAGTATGATGAGAAGGCACGTACAGGAATCAGTACTCAGTGTTCTACCAATGGTTTGACACAGACCTGGACCAGAAATTTCAATGTTTTGGCTTCCATTTTCAGCAATACGTATTGATTTAGATTACACAAGTTCTGGGATTCTTGAACACAGTTACCTTAAGGAAGAAGAACTCAAAAAGGCAAAATTCACTCAACAACAGTTAACAGTTTTCAAAATGTAGTCCTGCCTGTTCCATTTCACTTCTAAATTATCTGTACAAACATAGAACCACTGCACAGAGACCTCATCCAACTCAGGACAAGACAAATTTTATTATGAAAGCTTAAAACATCATCTAAGAATAATCTGTCTTTTTAAAAGCCCTAAAACACAGGACACCATGAAGACAACCTAGAAAGCATTCTCTGATGTATTGCACTGAAAACACTTGATATCTTGTTAAAATATGTTAAAAAACACAAGGCCAGCAATGTGAGGGAAAAGATCTGAGTTGAAGTGTGGTGAAACAAAGAAAAGGATTTGATAATCCCATTTATCTAGCATGTAATTAGCTGAGTATCACAAAAATCATCAAGTATTACCTGTAATGAAATACAGAACATTGAGTCGTGCCCAAATCACTCAAGATAAAGTAGTAGGCTCGATTTAAGCAGATGTTTAAAAAAAGTAACACCAATGAGGCAAACACAGTATTGGCCTTTGAATTCCACCCTAGGCAGCGTGAGATGAGAATGGGCCTGTCAGAATGGCAGCTGCTTCCAGTTTAAAGTATGCAGTAGTAATACAATGAGAAAATGTGGTTTGGAGCAGTTAGGAAAGGGCTGCTTTAGGTAACAGTGTCAGCAACTAGCAATTTTATCTTTATTAACTGCCCTTCAATTAACAGCATTGCACTCCCAGAGCCTGGCATTATAAGAAATGTTTTATATCATCTCAACAAGGAATCTGTATTTATGTTCCTTTCCTTTTCATTCACCTGTTTCCCCAAAGCCACCAAGAGGTGCTATGTGAAGAGGAATAATTTTGCATACAAGACTATTTCTCCTTTCTCTTAGGCAAATGCCTAAAACACTGTGTTTAAAATTATTAGACTTCTATCAATAATTCAATTCCATGTTCTTCAATACATTCACTCATCACTTTGACATCTCCAAATAGGGGTCTTAAATTTATATAAAACCGTAATATCATGCTGCATTCTCAGAAGCTGGGCAATGTACAGTGAATGTTAAGACTTCAGGTACCTCCCCCATAGTTACCATCTGTAGTCTCCATCTTAATAGTCACTAAGTACCAGTTCATCCAGTGCTAAAAACAAGCAAAACGAAAAAAACCCTGCAGCTGTTCACCTGTTCTAGCGCAGTTTAGGAAACACGGGTTTTCACTGGAATATTAATATTAATACACAAAACAAATGGCAATGTGAAAAATGAACAGCTTTATGGAGACTTCCAAACCTCTGGCAAGAGTCAGACTTACAGGAAAGAGAAAGCAAAGGCTAAACTAACTAAATGTGAGGTAAGAGGTACTTCTCAACTGGCCTATCCACAGCGCTTCTTTGAATATTAGGTTACATTGACGTCAGTTATCATGCTGTAGCTATGGTTTAATTTGTTTCAAAAGATTAATTATTGATACCCAAACAAACAATTCCTTTCATTGAATAGAAGAACCAGAATGATCTGTGGAAAACATGGCTGATGAGATAACCCAGCATTTTGCTCTCATAAAATATTCACAAGCTATATAATTTGGTATTTGCAAATTTGGAAGATGAAGAAAATTAAGTCAAAAATAAAATACAAAAGTTTTCTTATTAGTTTAAGACTGAGATGTTATACTTGGTTTTCTGCATTCCCAAGGAATTTCTGAGAAGCATCTTGCCAGTCCTTACAACCAGAGTCTTACTTTCTGTGCTTAACAAGAAAACCCTGGGGTTTTTTCCTCTTCTTCCAGTGACCAGCTTCTCTGTTGCATTCTTGCAAACCTTCAGTAATCATCACAGATTTTATGTTCTGTGCCCTTCATATTTCTGGTATGGGTTACTTGTATAAAATTCCCTTTTCACATCATTGCTTTGACTGACAACTGCTGCAGTAGAGAAATTAATTCTAAAACCTTGACCTGAGAGACAAGAGAAACTAGACTAGCAAAATATAGTGTTCCACCCATGATTCCACAAATAGTACATCAGTCTGTCAAATGAAGGGTTCCTGGGTATGGTTCTCACTTAAGAATATGAAACAGCAGACACCTACGTTATCTGAAATCTGAAGAAAGTACAAAAAGATTCATTTAAAAGATTAAAAAATTTCTACACATTAATGGAAGTGTTCTAATGTAACACTTCCATTGATGTGATATAGTACTTCCAAATAACTGAAAAACTGACTGGCAGATTTCCATATCAGCCTAAGAATTGAGAGGTATGCTGCAAGTCCCTATTCTGTCATCAAATTTTGAAATTCCTCAGCCACATTGTCTAATCTCTTCATGTCTTCACTCTGCAGCTATAAAACAAGAGCAATAATAGTTTCTGTTGTGTAGGGATCTTATAAAGATAAATATATGTAGGATTTTAGGAGTCTCGGTATTACACAAAGACAGTGCAGGCAATAATGTAGGGAATCGCAAAGTAAGGCACACTAAAAACCTACTGGCGAAAATTGTTAGACTAGTTATAGAAGACAATTAAGCATATTAAGACATGTGTAAAAGAGAAGCAATTAAGAACTCCAGACGACATAGGGAAATGAAAAAGGCCAAAGTCATTGCAAGCTTACACACATTCCAAGAGACAAACGGTGCTTTTCGAAAGTGATTGGTTAAATTTAGCAGGAGTTTATATCAATAGTTATGTAAGCTTTCACTATAAGTTAAGAAGTCTGCGTGAATAATTTCATGTAAATTTATTGATAGAAATAAGACTAAGTTTTCTTTTGTTGCTTCTAATTGTGTATCAGACCACATTGTTAGAAATAAATAACCCCTCAGTGTGTCTTAAGACTATGTAACAAGTGAACTTAGTGTCTGCAATATATAAGTAAATAAAAAAAAAAGAACAAGTCAGTGATGTATAGGTAAAAAGTATTCACTGAAAGTATTTCACAAAATGTCAAACTAATACCTAGTCCATAAATTTGTTTTCCTTTTTATATACTTAACAGAGCATTTCTTACTAATTTCCTCTACTAAGACCAAATTATTATCACATTAAAATATTTCTGAAGGCCCTTTCAATTAAAAAGTAGCAGACAAGAGGGCAAACGAGCATTTCACTTTATTAACTGGGGCACTACATTTAAATGAAAGGACACATTTCATTTTTCTTTGGTCCCTACACACCATAGAAATACATACATTAAGCAGATCAGACAATTACTATGAAAGGCACTAGTCTTTCACTGTATTTTCCGTGGTTTGAGCCTTATACTGAGATCATTCTTTCAAAATATATTTTTAAAAGTCCTTTGGAGTAGATTATCCTTAAATATGATAGAAACTAAACTTGCAAAAATATATGAAGCAATTTTACATGGGACTGAGTTATTGAAACTATAGAAAAGGGTTCCTTAATAGAAAAGGATAGAGAAGGACAGAACGGTACATGCATTTTCTATTATCCTCCTGTTTTGTCTCCTCCCACATAACAGAAGGCAAATCAAAGTAAGCATACAATTGAAAATAAAATTGCTACAGACATTGCCATGAAATGAAAACTGCCAAATTACCTATATCCTATTGAATGAGAAACACCTATCTGTCGCAGATGACAAAACGTTTTAAATATTTATCCAAAAGTCTCAAAGTGCTTCACAAATGGGAGAAAACAGTCTCAAAAATAAGAAAGAAGTAAGAAACAGCAGGGATATTACCTAACTTGCTCATCTTGATTACAGGAAGTACTCTAGTTGATTGCTTGTAATTTTGTTGTTATTGTTAACATTAAGTAATACACAGTTCCAAGTTTTTCAGTCATTACCTCTTGGAATTTTTTTTACTACCATGATAGGATGAAAAATAGAAAAATAACACATTTTTTCCTAATTTTAAGAGAATTATTACTAGGAAATCTTTTCTGATCTATAGGATCTAGACTACAGGAGGAGTATTATTTACAAAACAATTATGTGATAGATCCAGCAGTAAGAAAACTAATGAAATAACTATTCACTGCCAGGAATAGTCAATTAAATAGGTCATTAAAATGTTCCAAAAGTAGAAAGTTTATTTCACTAAAAGACATACGCAAGCACCATTTATAAAATAAGTATCAAACTGCTTTGTCAGTGCAGTTAAACGTCACAGTATCTCTACAGTTGTGTACTTTTCCCCATCCTGCTCAATCACAGAAGGGAGCTTTGTAACTATTAGCAAACAGGATGTTTTCAATCATTGCATTAACTTCATAATCCTCTCTCGCATGTGCTATCAGAGGTATCCAAGAGAAGGAGATCTAGACTGAATTGCAGAAGGAAATTTTTCCCCTCTTCTGTGATATACAGAATAGCAAGGCAGCTAGCACCCGTGACTAAAATTCTTGCTCAAAATCACATTTCTACTGCCCAAAAATCACAAAGAAGCCATGGATTAGAAAAGGCAGTGCCCAGCTTAAAGGACAAAGCACAAGGTACTATAGCTACTCCAAAATGGGAATTTTGGTCCTTACATAAAAGGAATCAATCACTCCCTTCCTTAGCTGAAAGAACAGGTTTTCACCTCAAAAACCTGCTGACAGGAATTTGAGAACTTCATTTGAGTCAAATCAAAGATTTTCACATGGAAGGGATGGACTTAAACACTTGTGTTTTCTTTATATGTAAAATAGCAAATTATTGGTATTTTATGTGAATATTGGCAATCTTCAATACTGAGCCCCAAATAGAATTTATTTGCATATACATTTTTATAAATAGATTGGTGATTTTTCAGAAGATTTTGAAGATAACAGCATAAAAGATGAAGGAGAAAGGCAGTGCGACAAAAATAACAGACTCACAAATATATGGTAATATCATAAAAGACATGTAATAATAATATGAAGAATGGCAGAGAAGCATTCTCTCATCTGCCAAATTTGACAAAAGAGTAACCTCTAAGGCTTTTTTGATTCAAGAGTAGTATATAACATTTATTCTCATTGTATTAAAATCAAAAAGGAAAGCATAATGAATTGAAGGCAGCTCTCTGTAAGATACAAAGCCATATCTAAGTCTGTCCTGATGTAGGAAAATAAGTTCCACTATGCAGCACACAAATATTTGAAGAGCAGCAGGTCAGCCAATAAGTAATTAAAACGATTTACTAGCACACAACACTTCTCACTCAGAGATTACAGAGTGCCATGCAGCTTTCAGACTGCAAGAACTTGGTGCATGGGGGAGTCAGAGCACACAAATGTGCAGGAACCTGGAGCAAAGCTATACAGCTCTACTTCTCAAAATACTGAAAATGAAGATTTACTTGACAACTAACTGTTTTAACAATTACTTTGAAATAATTATATTTGGCTCAGCATTTCCCTCTAAAAGACCAGTTACATCACATAAGAAATGTGTAAGTGCTATTATTTCATCAAGTAGATGTGACTTTACTTATTACCCACTGCTATGGAGTCATGTGAATCTCATGACTCCCTTGCATAAATGGCAGACAAAAGTTTTTAATCTACAAGGAATTTTTCTTCTTTCAGGTTAAATTTCTTTTAGGTAGCTTATATTACTTTAGTTCACTTCCTAGACACTAAGTATCAGCATCCAAATTACCCAGTATCAATGCTTGTAGACTACAAATACAGCACCTGATATATTTATGGTGCAAGGAAACATACACAGTTGTTCCAAATTTACAGATACTGACTGAAATCTAAGGGGGAGAGAACTGATAAATTTCTGTCTGACTTGCATATTACAGCCCCATTAATTGTTACTTGTGCTATATAGAATGAGAACAAGCTCTGTGAATTCTCTTTATCACCTTAAAGTAAAGGAATAACCTCAGCTGGCACAGGGATCATCCCTGGCTCTTGTGCGCGTAGCAGCGATGCACCGCTAGGAATTGATGCATGACTGTGACATTGAACACTGCCTTTTTAAGCAATCAGAAGTTGGACTAGTGGAAAATAAAGATACATGGTGTCCGCTCTTGGCTCTCATAACGCATCCTGTTCAAGGCAGGGTTGAATCTGCCTGTACCAAAACTTGTAGGTGAAGCTCTTACTCTGATTAGTAATTTTCTAAAGGAGAACAGCAACTCTTTGTGGTTCCTCAGAGGCCTGAATGCTCAGAAAGCAGCCCTGGCAGAGTTGCATCAGTAGCAGAGGGCCAATGAGGCGCTTAAAGGCACTGGTTCTGTCTCATGAGTCTGCAGTTTTTGGTTTCAAAATTTATCAAAGCAGCAAATACAGCATATGTTACAAAAATATGTTACCTCTGAAGGCTTGCTCTGCCTATAAATTATGCATGACACATCAGGGAGTTGTTGTCATCTGATCAGGAAAGGTAAAGAACAGAGGTGAGAGGATAGGTCAATTTAAATTTCTAGCTCGTTTTGTAAGATTAAATAAGAGTAAGAAGAAATTAAAGTATAGCTATTGTTAAATTATCAAAAAGTATTGAGTTTTAATTTGCTCAGCCTTCATGGGAGCAGAAGTTGACAATGACAGACTATAAAGTTAAGGCTACTGTGGAAATTTCCATCTTGAATGCCTTTTGTTTATATCTTACGATTTTGTGATAATGTGATAATGTTATTACAGGGCCTAGAACTCCTATTTTTTCTTTTAAATTTTATATTAATTATTTTGATAGAGAGTTTGCAACAGCATAAAGATTGAACAGTTCATGAAAGCAGGCTGTCACACTATGCTATTCACAAGATATGTTTTACTGAACCTACTCATCAGATTGAAGCTTAAGAGACTTTCTCCATTTACCATGCTGCATAATTACTTCACAGCTTTTCAAGATGCAGGTGCCCCCCATAATTTATCTGTGAATGAGATTCATTGACAATCCTATGCAAGTATCACATGACATTAAAAATTTCACCTTAACTACTTCTTAAAAGAAGAAAGGGCTTAATTAAGCCTCAGTAAAAAAAAAAAGTAATGATTCATACATCAGTAATTCACATCTTCCAAATATCTGATTCTAGTTTACTCAGCAACAAGACACTGAAGTGACATGTAACTAGGGGATGCATTTGAGAAATAAATAATATCTCTGCATTTCAGATTCAGCTGACGGAAATTAGGGTGGGGGGAAGGCATGAACTGTAAGATCAGCTCTTTTTTTTTTTTGAGTTTAAAAGTATGGCATTTATCCTCACAAAGCAGTTTAATAAGGAAAATGGGACCTGCAGGTTACAAAAGCAGGAGTCTTACGTATCTTGAATCCCATTTTGTCTGCAGATCTACAGCTCTAATAAAAGGGTTCAAGGATGTTTCCCTTCCTGGTCACTTTCTAAGTCCTCATAGGTATCATGGGTTGCACTATGCATAATTCAAATGCTTCAATTCATTAACACTTGTAAAAATGCTCAATAAACTAAAAGGGATGTGTAGTTTTTACTTGATGCCCACACTGGCAACCGCCACTGCCTAGAATCATCTAGCGGCCCTCATCCCAGGTTGCAAAAGATTTCTGCTGAATGAAACAAACTTCCTGGGAAGGAAGCTTCTTCCTTAAAACTAAGTCATATATCAGATTTTTGTACTGTGGTGTTTAAAGAAAACTTGACTTCAAATATATTTTAAAGGGCTCTCTATGGAAACAAAGTCTCCTTGTTATTGACTGGGTCAACAGAAAGAGCTGTGAAAATTCCAATGAAAAATTGTCACCTTCACTCGCTTTTCATTTTTTATGGGATTCAAAAATGATGAAGCAATTCTATTTCCTCTAAAAACTCACTACTATTACCTATAAAATAAAGCTGGAATCCCTCAGATCCACAGAAATCTTTTCCTACACTGATTTCTTCTCATGCAGATAACCACAGGAGTAACAAAACTATAAACTAAGCAAACTCCAATTTTTAGTAATATTTTTATAAAGTAAAGGATGTTTTACACAAAGTTTTAAGCAATTACACACAACAGAGGCTAGTGGGGAAAAAATCCACACACACAGCAAAACAGTAAAAGAGCTATTTTCTTTGCTCTCGGCTTTTTTTCCCATAGCTACTTGCTTCATCCATCACACACACCAACAAATCCACACAACTCAACTGCTTCTACAGGTCACAAAGCAATCTTTATGAACTACTAGTGCAGTAGACACCATTTCACTAACTCTCCTGCTCTATGATCTCCAGCAACATCTTTGCAGGTATGGTGGTAAATGCCGTCCCCTTGTCTCTCAACCAATTTATGAAAACAAATACAATTCAAACAGAGCGAGAGGAACACTGGCTCCTCATACTCTACTCTCACCAGAAAGGTCCTGTGCATGTTTCCCATTACAATCAGTCACAGCAGCCGTTAGCAGAAACAAAACCCTGTGAAAGTCTCTTTTTTTAAACATTGTACCAGTCAGAAAAGGAAAAAAAGGAGCCTGGATTTTTCTACAAGGGCAGTGAGGCACTCGCACAGGTTGCCCAGAGACATTCTGGCTGTCCCATCTCTGGAAGCGTTCAAGACCAGGTTGGATGGAACTTTGAACAATCTTGTTTATTGGAAAGTGTCCCTGTCCATTGCAGGGAGATTGGAACGAGATGATCTTTAAGGCACCTTCCAACCCAAACTATTCTATGATATGATTCTATGGTTCTACGATCCATCTCTCTGGATAGTACCATCTCATAAGGATTATAACCTAGAAAAAGGGATTCTGAAGATTGTGCAGCACTACGTAAAACTAAGTTGACAAGGACAGCACTCTGCCCAGAACTATGGAAGTGCAGGTATAAAGCCAGCACTTCCCCTGCCAGGGTCTGAGTTGAGCACAAGCTGAATATGAACCAACAGTGTGTCCTGGCAGCCAAAGGGATGTTTATTCTAACACAGTAGGGATTGAGTAAAGAGCCTCTCAGCTTCCAATTTGTTCAGTAGAAGGTGTCTAGAGACAAAGTAGAATATGTTGAGGGAAAAGATTTATGATCTAAGCCATTTTTTCAGGAGATAGGGAGGTATCATCCTTCTAAATTTTTTTTTACTTTCTGTTTGCTTGATTTGGGAATGGGGGTTTTGAGGTTTCCTTCCCTTCCACTCCCTTCAAACATAACACTTTGTCATTTCACATCTGCGAGTTTGGCTTAACGTCTCCGATTCCTTCAGAGCATCTTCTACTATTATCATCAATTGTGGTGGTCCTGAGTAGTGAAAATATGATCAACATTTGCACACACACTCCGGATGAAACCCTGCCAACCTCCTAGGGTGACAATAGATGTTTTTGTTAGTTCTCACGTCTCACAGGAGCCGATACTAACCCAGGGAAAGAGTCGAAAACTGAAAGCAACACTGACAGCAGGAATAATACCATGGTCCACTGGGCCCAGAGGTCACCATTTAACCACGTAATTAGTTATAAGAGTAAACACATCAAATTACCAAAATGGTTTCACAGCCTTTCACCCTGCTGGAAAGATTTTTTGCTACAACAAAATAAAAGCATGAATCAAATGAAAAAATAGCATTAGGCTGGGTCTAAACCCCATAGTATGTGTGGCAAGGCTACTGTAACTGGAACAATGGAATAATAAAAGCTACCAGATAGAGTAATCGAGCTCCAGAAGGAGGACAAAAGTTCATTGTTTTAAGCATTTAACTGTAAAAGCAAGCATATGGGAATTGCTGAAACAAAAGAAAGTCTCAAATATGGCTGGAAGAATGGAGGAAAACAGAATTAATCAATCCCCACAAATTTATGCTTGAAGTAAGGCAAGTTTCCCATCATAAGTGAGATTCTTAGCTGCATTACATGAGTCACTTCATCTTGTAGGAAAAGAAGTATGAATACAAATCTTGTTCCTGGCAACCAAATTTGTGCTAAGGCCACACTGACAATTAACTCATATCAAGAAAAGGGCCAATTTCTTACAAAGATTAGACAGAGCTGTTGACAATTCTAGTTTATTAGAACAGAGCTTTGAGAGTTTGCTTCCTCCTGTCCTAAGATACCCAGCATCCCAGTGATGGTGGCATCGCTGCCTTGCTGTGCTCCAGACCCTAGAGCTCAGAAGAATGTTTTATTTCGTTGCTCAGAGACCTAGCAACAGTGATATTTAATAAAGTGATCATCAGGCATCTAAAAAAATACATTTTTAAAAATGTATGGTCTTCTGCTGTGCTTCTGCACTCCTTATAATCAGAGTGTTCTGCTGGAATCTAAGTGGGAGAAATTTTTCATCAACACAGGCATATCAATTATGAGAATGTCAGCCCTGCTGGATGCCAGATTCAAACTGTTGTTAGGTAGGCTGTTTATGAGATGGCTGGAGCAAAACAGTAGAAAATTACAAAAAACCTGAATACTTAACAGAGAATAAGTAACGATAGAATTATATATTTGAACACAAATCCCAACTCACTGTAAATAAAATTCTTCCTTCATTCCCTCAGTGTGAGTTTGGGGTTTTGTTCTGTTGGGGGTTTTTTTGGTTCTTGTTTGTTAGTTTTACAATTAGCTCACTCTCTTACGTACACGCACTCTCTCTCCAGGATACTCTCTAGGCTTAGGACAAGATTCTAGCATAGACACACTTGATACTAGAACTGAGTTGCTTCAGAGACAAAAGAGCTGTTTGAGGGCCTCTCCACTTACTGTCGTACATCAATAACCATGTTGTGACAAAACCATCTCAGAAAACAGATTTGTTCATACTATCAGTATGTTTACCCAAAGGTATTCAGACATCCAAAAAATGTCACCTCTGATAACTCCAAATCTTTCACAAACTCCTCTGAATCTACAAATTCTGCAGAGATCCTCAAAGAGGAAAAAATAAGGGCTTTCACTTTTATGAACGCACGCTGACTTATCTCTAGAGCATAGAGGCAATACTTCTTTGTCTTCCTACATGTCTTTGCAACCAAAGCATAGCTTGTAGAGCATTATCAACAGAGGGTCCAGAGGGTCTAATCAAAGTTATAGTCCTGATTATACAAATATACAGGGTTGCAACCTAGTTATTGGCAGACCAAAACCAGGAGAATTTTGGCTGGTTAGCTTGGTTGTTTTTTAGTTTTGCTTTTTTTTATTTAACTTCAAGAAATGCCAAGTCAGTGACCTAAACAATAAAGGCATATTGATTCATAAGAATCAATAAGGATCTGGGCCAGAAACTATAAACACACATTCCCACTGGGACAGGACAAAGCATATGCCTCTATAAATTACTCCATATGGTGGGGTTTTTTGTTGAGGTGTTGGTTTGGAGGGGAGTTTTTTGTTGTTTGGTTTTGCTTTTTTTCTATTATTATTTTTGGTTTCTTGGTTTTTTTTTTTAAGTCAGCAATGTACAGTAAAAGAAGATGTACAGTCTGTTTTCTGGGTACAAAAGAACTGACAAAAGAATATCTGCATGATTAGGAGTTAAAGGAAAGAATTAAGGATTAGTACCTCTCTCCTCTTTCTCTAGCAGAAGTAAAGGGAAACTTTTATTTCATAGCTTGGATAAATTTGTTCCCCTCTCAACTCCAGTCCCCATAATTCCCCTTATCTTGATTGTAGTGTCATGACTCCTCCTCCACTTTACAGTAATCTAAAACTACAAGCTATGGTTCATGTATTGCATCACCTGTATTGATCCACACTCTAGGACCTTAAAGACATTTTTAACATGTAATATTAATGTTAAGTGTTCAATCATGTAAGAAAAATTTTACACAGAAGAGCCTTTATGATTATCATACAAAGTTTTAAACCTGATTTTACCACAAATACATATATATTTTAAATTCAAAATTAAAAATCAAAACATATTCCATAAGCTTCTAATTAGTAATTATCTATAGTTATATTTACCTGTTTCACTGAAAGGCTTCTGCTCATTATAGCAGGGTTGCAAACAGGACAACTAGTTTTAGCATCACTCTCTTTTTTCAGCAGTACTGAGAAAATCACAATTAGGTTTGCCTAGTTATATTTGCTTCTAGTATGAATATACACCTGCTTTGCGTTAAGGTCTCTTCCAACCAAACCGCTCTATGAGTCTATGAATAAATTATTTCAGAAGAGAAATGATACTACAGTCAAAGCAGGTACAAATTTAGGACTTGTTACATTGAACTGGTCATGACCAAAGCAAAAAATTTCTCACATTCTCAACACTTTCATGTCTGAGTTAAAGGGAGAAAATAAGGTTCTCGCAAGTAGAAGTTCATCAATTTGTAATCAGAAGTATAATTCGTTGCCTAATTGCTGAATATTCTCTTAAGATTGATAACATATACCAGCGCATACACCAATTCACATGCACAAACCCACCAAAATATACACATCCAGTTAATATGTAGAAAAATACTCAAATACGGTTCAGAAACAATTCTTTTTTTTAAATTAGTCATGCTTCATTCCTTTCTTAATTGAAACCAATTTTAAAAAACCAACTAATTGTGACCTAGCATCAACAGAAGCTGTTACTTTACTTTGGTTTGGTCAATTGACTGGGGTTTGGATTCAGCTGTTCAAAATGCAAAGAAAAATATTTAAGAAGTTATATTGAAATAAAGTCTTTAGTATGATAGATGCAATGAGGAAAACTTTTCTTTCCTACTTAAAACCAATTTTACTACATAATATCAAGACTTTTCATAGTTTTCCGCAGTCTTCCACTTAGCCCTCTACTTGATATAATTCCCTTCCCCAGCTAGAAACAGGTAATCAGAACAACTGGAAATTTTTTTGTGATAAATCTGACTTTTTGTTTGATTTTTGGAACACATGCAAGCACTCACTCTTTCAGAACATGCCGCCATGCCTACGTAAGGACACGGTCTCCTGGCAGCGTCAGTGGACACTGGGAAGCGCTGCCAAAGGGTCAGGGCCACCCAAGGTCACCCAAGGCCACCCAAGGCCACCCGAGCACCGCGGGCGGCCAGCAGCGCATGCAGCTCCGCTTTGGGCACAGCCATCTGACGCTCCGGGTGAGCAGCTGCCACCAAGCTGACACCTGGGAAGCAGAACAAACTGAAATCTGCTTAACCAAGGAATGCAATCCCTTGTGCAAGAGGGATGAAAAAAACCAGGATTCTGTAACATTACTAACAGCAATGGGAACAGTAGCAGACTACTTTCCCTAACCTCTTAGGACAGTTTGCTCTCATCTGAGCTGCCTAATTTCATATGTGCTAATTTCATTTAACTTTTTTAAAAATAGAAAACAATGATCTGTAGGGAAAAGAAGTTTAAAGACATACTATTGGATTTCAATTAAAGTTTAGTTTTCTGTATGTGGGAAGCTGCACTCAGACTAAGTAAAAGCAGTCATTTGCTAATTCATCATAGGTCACATAACTGTACAAGACAAATAACAGTACAATTTAGATTTTTTTCTATAAATAAAAACAGAACAAAATAAAATAGAAATGATAAATACAGTGAAGCCTGATTTTATTTTCTGTGTCAATGAAGATATATGTACACATGCTCAACCTTACCTAGGAATAAAAAACACTACCAATATTTATCTGACATGCCCAAAAATCTAAATTATAACATCACACTGTAAAGGAAAACATACTACTGAAAATATCACATAAATAGAAATAAAATTAATTATGTCCTCATATACACTGAGCAAAGGATAAGCAAAAACAAAATAATATATAAGTTATATTTTCAAAAAGAAATGTTTTACTTTTGCTCCTCTGTAGCAAACAGCTTGAAACTAACAAGAGTTCACTCAGATAATCAGATCTGGATGCTGTCAGACATGTTATAAACAAGAAAGTGTCTACATATTATAGCATTCCCCCTCAAACTGAAATTACTGTACTAATCCTGTGAATAAACACAAACTACATTAACATCATTACTATTAACTGAATACCAAAAATCCCTCATTTTCTCTCACTTGCTTCCCCCAAAACACAGATTCTGTAAAAATGGAACTGTTTTTTGCACGCAGCAATTACTAACACAATCTGGGAGCTCCGCTCCACTCTACCACCAAGTAACATTTGGAGACCAGAAAGGTAAACAGCTAAGGGAAAAAGTGCCTTCCTTAAAAGTGAAGCAGAATTTTAGAATTTAAGATGACAAGCTGACAAACTCAATCAACTCATTTGCACACTTGAGATTGATTAGTTACATTGTCTCAAAGTGAAAAGTTTCCATACTGTGAACATTACTTATCTGAAATCAGATTATATGTTGTAAGCTATAGCAATAATAAAAGGAATAGCCCTCCACTCTCACGTGGTGTATGTAAGCAGAATCCTTTGCCTTGCTAAATAAACCACACACAGACTTAATTCTCAGAAATCCTTTGTGTGTCCTTTAAGTCATTTTTCAAAATAACCTCATGTTACTTGGTGTATACATAAAATGCCTTCCTTATAGTCTGGCACCTCCGAAAATTTCCTATTCTACTTAGTTTCCACTGGGCTAGAAAACATAGTACTTCTCAGGACTGTAAATTTAGCCCATGTCTTCATTTTTCTCCCTTTCACTAAATGCAACGGGTCATGAAAAAATCCAAGCTAGTTCCTAACCAAGTTTTGGCAGTGCTTTAAGACTGAATCTCATCATAAGAACCCTTGCAACAGAGTTGCCATTTCGAAGGAACATAATCAAAGAATTCAGTTGACTAACTCCTTGTACCTGCTACCAGCAGCTCAATCCTGGAGTGTAGTAAAATAAGAGCACATGGACAGCTCCCAGATACAGCAGAAGTGCATAAACCAGCAAAGTAGCTTGATCCACGTGCCCTAGTCTTCTAAGGCCATGAAAACACTGTTCTTATGAGGAGATCGATTTTTATGAGAATAACATTTTTTAGGATAACCATATCTGAAATATTCTCAGCCAAAAATGGAACTGCTACTTCACCTCCTGCTTAAGAAACTCCTGCATACAGCAGTTGAAATCAATCTGGATTCCTGCCTGCCATACCAAGGACTACACTTCATTCTTTTTCTATCCAAAGAACTGATACTACAGCCTGTAAAGAAAATGAATTCAGCCTTATTGATAATAGAACAAAAACTTCACATTTCAAACAATTTTATTTTTCTATATGAAGGTTTAGGAAGCAGAAGCTAATAATTTAGAATTAAAATAGAGTACTGCAATACTTCAGAGACTCATGCTATCTATGAAAGCAACAACTCTTAATTTAAGACTAACCCACTGTCTGAGAACTATACAAAAGTAGCATTTCATTCTTGTTGGTAGCCTAGAAAGTAAGAAGGGAACATTAGACTACAGATAATCAGGAACAGACTGCTATGATTCCTGAATAGTCAGATCTCAACTTATGCCTCAGCTTTGCTAAAAACCAGCATTCGACAAGCTGCATTATCCCTATTAACCAGTACTGTAACCAGTTAAGGACGTAAATCGCTGGATTGCGAGCACAAAGGTGAAATGCCCAGTCCTTAATGCAATGCCAAGGAAAGCAACATGTCATCATGGAATACAAAAATATCCTTCAGCATTTCTAAAGCATTACTCTAGAGTTCAAGCAGCACCAAAATTTCTTTAACTACCACCTAGTTAAAAGCAACATGGAAATTTTCCAACAGTCTCTTGATAGCAATTCATTTAATACTTAGCAGCAATACTTTTGAAATCTGTTTCTGAAACAGAGAAGGCTGTTCCTGGAAGCTCTGCTACTGAGGACTTTCACATTTCTTCAATCAATGTACGATGGGAAACAGCTCTATAAACACCAGATTACATATGTCTTTAAACTCTTATTGCACCAGTTAGGACTCATTACTATTTACCTAACTGTATTCAAATATTTTTATTTCTCCTAGATTTTTGGGTTTTAGGGGTTTTTGGTTGGCTTTTTGTTTATTTGAGTTTTTCTTTCTTCTAATTAAATTAGGAATACAAGGTATCTGTATCAGATTGAATTCAGATGCTGAGATTTGGTTCACCGAACTCAAATAGTACTCATTCAATACATCAAAAAAATTAATGAATAAAAGGATTTTCTTTGGGTGTTTTTTAGGGGTTTTTCGGGGGGGTTTTGTTTGTTTGTTTTGGGGGGGTTTTGTTGCTTTCCTTCTCCTTTGCAGTTAGCATTGCTGTTCCACTTCATAACAGCTATTCTGTTGTAAGACAATATATAAAAACACTAAGGAGCCATTTCAATATAATTTTTTAAACATTAAACAACTTGTTTGAATTTCATTCTTTAAAATGACACTAGAGATTTCCACAACATACAGAATTCTCTCTCAGATTAGTTTTATATTCTTTTTAGAATTTTTAAAACACACTTCTGACTTATACTTTATATCTATATTTGTTAACCATAAAGTCAACAATATATGGCTCAGAAATCATAAAAATCAAGGAATATTAATTCTTCAGCCTTTTTATTCCTTTTTTCTATACATATACTGGAAAGAAACTATACTATTTGGAACCTATTAAATAAATAGAACAATGATAGTGATTCTACTTAATTTTCCCTCTGATGAGCAATTCAGCAACCTACTGTCAAACAAACAAAAAAACACCCAACCAATCGCACCTATTCCTGAAAGTTCCCTCTTCCATAATTAGCTGTACCTTGAATTTCTCCTGAATATATTTCCACATCAAGGAACATTTCTGTAGTAAAATATGTACATATAAAATTTTTGTTACCATTTTAAATTGTCCCAACAACTGTGACAAATTACTATATCATACAAGGTAGTTCTAGTTGTTAAATCATCACTTGACTAAGTGCTTAAAAATCTACCAGAACAATTCTAATCTCCATTAACAAAGTGCGTTCAGAATTATTTCAATAGGAACATAAGCTAAAGGTTATATAAAGCTTCACCTGAAAACAGTGAAAGTGAAGTTAGTATAGTCAAGTGAAAGTGTAGTTTAGTGATGTGAAAATACATTTATAAATACTTATCTACCAGGAAAAAAATTAATTCTTATTTAATCTTATATAAAGAAATTATGAAAGTCCTTCATGTAGAATGAGCAAAAAACCCAAGATTAGAACAGATGGATTTTATTGATTAAGTAATACCATATCTTCCATCCATTACTTTACTTAGATAACAGATTTCCTATGATAACTGAAGGCAAACGTGTAGAAAAGGGCAGGAAAGAAGCAATTTCCTACTCAGTCTGATTGCAACCCTTGGGGATTTGCTTTGTGTAGTAAAGAAAATTTTGATCTGAAAGTCTCAAGCAACCATATATCGCTGATAAAGTTTCTGCATTCCTTTAGACTGAGCAAGGGCAAAACCAAAATTTCTCCTCACACATGGAAATGCAAGTGTCTATGAATCACCTATAAAATAGAATTTTCTGAAAAGCCCCTTAAATGCAGAAAGTTTAAATTTTGTTTTCCAGGATGTTAATATCACTTATCTTTGCCCTGAACTTCATATTGGATAATTTTTGGACTTGCATCAACCTTTACATCTAGAAGGCTAGTTATAAAAATTAAATGGTTTTGGTCACCACGCTAGATTCAGTTGGAAAAACTGCAGTTTGCTGCTCTGGATCTGTTTGGGTTTATTAAGACACTGAACAAGCTTACGGCAGAGAAATCAACCAAGAGTTGTTTACTGCACACCGACTATATAGGTCTCATAAAAATCATTCAAGTTGCAAACGGCTGAAAGTCTCAAAAGGAAAAGGAGGGATAATTACATGTATCAGCCTTGCTTAAATATTCTTCTATAGGCACCCATTCTTGGCTACCATTTGCGAAAGAGTATTTGGCTATATTTATCTTTGATACAAAGCTGCTTATTATGTTCCTCATCCACAAAAGGGAATTCTTTACTTAGATTATTGACAATAATGTCTGGCCTTGGTTGAACCACTCAAAAGAAAAAAGCAGGGCAAACAAGCCCTCATAAAGAAAGTAAACGCTTTGAGTCAGTACAGCTAAAAGGATTACAGTCACTTGTCACAACACACAAGTTTTGTGTCAGAAATTGCAAGTTACACGCATGGCTATCTCAAGGAATATCCTCCTTGTATGATCAAGCTTACAGGTAGTAGAAAAAGAGCTAAAAAAAAAGAAGAAAAATTAAAGAACAGAGGAAAACTGGTGACTTAAAGCCTGTAAATAAAATCTAGCCTGTACACGTTTGTGTTTTGATGGTTGTAACGTTTGCTTCACTGTAACACCTTGGGAAAAAAGATACGGAATGGAAATACCTATACCTGATTACTTGAAAAAGTCACATGACAAGTGCATTAAATGTGGTGCTCCTTTTTTTTCATTTGCTATTCTTCACATGTCCTTTTTTTAAATTGTCTTTAGACAAATATCAGGGGAAACATTCTCTAACCTTGTTTTTAAAGGGCTGAAATAGAAAGCATAATTCTGTAATTGAGGGACAGCTGGCTGTTACCATGATATGCCAAATGAAGATCCTCTCCACTGGAATTTGTGGCTACCGCTGATTATAGGTTAAACTCCCAGAATTAAAACCCCATTCATAAGGATTTGAAAGGCAGAGCTTAAGATTTGCCTTCCATATGTGCCTGTTCTCACAGAACAGTGGATGCTACTTTATAACTGCCCAGAAGAGCAAACAAACAGCACAAAAACATGGCTACAGGGAACATCTTTAAACTATAAATAAATGTTATTAACTGAGATCCAGTGCATGCTGTGCACCTTATTACAGTCTAGCAAAATGACTGTGCCTGGAAAAATGCCGAAAGCCTTAAGATTTCCTTACTTAATATACACCACTTCAGCAATACAATGATTTCTTAGGCAATTTTTATGCCACAGACCCTAATTTATAGATGCCACATCTAGAAATGTGTTTTTGCAGTTTAAATAAAAAGGCATTTTCTTTCCTCATCATTGCAATTTTTTGTGGATTTAATTTTATCAGGAAGCATAGAAATAATAATGGACTCAAACTGGGGTTTTTAACATATGTTGATACTTTATAAAATCCAACACTTCGTAAGAAGAGCATATCTAGTTCACAGTGCAAATGATCATAAACTATGCTTCCACTTCTTAAGGGCAATGAAATCCAATCCTGACCTACATGCACTGCTCACGAGCTTCGGTCTTAAATACAGAATTAAATTTCTGAATGGTTCTCTCTAACATGTACACAACCAAAGATTGATATTGGAGGACAAATTTTGAACTGATTTTAACAGGAGTTGATCTTTTTTAGTCTGCAATACAGAACCACATGTTTACCATTCACTACAGATGCTACATGCACCATATTGCCCACTAAAGTTACAAGGCAGAGTTGCGGCTGCAGGCTAGAAAAATACTTTTTTCAGCAAATGAGTTTTGTTTACTGCCTTTGCTGCTCAGTGAGTTAAAAACCATGTAGTTGGGAGCCGAAAACGCAATAGAATCAGTAGATAAACTGTGGATCCGTGCAGCTAATTGTTTTGCTTTTGGCTATGGCATATGTATTACTTGATTGCCAATTTCACGCTCTGATACTGCTTCTTTATAGCAGCAGATGAAACTGAAGCTCAAGTACTCTGTTCAAAGAGGCTGATAAATATGTATTCCGCCCCTTTGCAATGTTTGACACACTCCTCACCCATTGTTATGCTTCCCTTTTATGAAGTGCAAAACAGGCCCCTATTTTAGCTCTTATTCTTGCCACTGTCAAACCCAATTTATATAGCTCTTGGCTTAATCAGCATGCCAAAAGGAATTTTAATTTTCCTGTTTACAGAAATCCTCTTATAATTTGTTATGTCTGTAGAGTATTTAGGTTTGAGGTAGGGGTTCACATTGCCGTGCAATTCTAAAAAAAACTCGAGAAAAGAACAGCAGCACATTTCTCTGCAGATGGAGAAATAAGCACTGAAGAAATCATACTGCTCCATGTGCATGACTGAACTCGCCAATTAAAGCTGAGATTCAGGCTCCTTCTAGGAGAAGCAAGTATTGCTACTGTAGTTAATTTAGACCTACCTGGCTCTAAGGACTGCCTGAGATGAAGATACAGCTCTACAGGACAGCCTAAGAAGGTGGCTGAGAAAATTAAATCTATCAAATTCATGATAATTACATAATAGTGGATCAGACAAAAACAATAGTAAAAAACAAATGGTTGTGAAATCAAGAAATAAGGGAAGGAAACCAAAAAGCAAGACTAAGGAGACAAAACCTACCGGTTTAATTCAAATACATTTTTATCTTCACTGAAATATCTCCACTATATTTTTATTTCCGTATTATAATAAGATTCTATATTCCTACAGCATCGATACACTAGCAACTATCTATACTATTTTAGCTGTCAAAGAACTCATAACTTATGCATTCCAGTATTTTTTAAATGGAAATTTCTCCCCTTCTTTTTTCCCCTTGGGTTTTTTCAGATTGTTTTATTTTTAAGGAGGAGAGATTTCTGCATAATTAAGAAGCGTATCTAATAGCTAGAGTAAACAAGAGATGCAAAATGAGAAACAAAAATTGGGAGAACTGAGGCACTCCAGACGTGTCAAGAATGAGAGGGCTTGGAACGACTAAGTCTTTGCTATACTCACATATGAAATCTAAGAAGTGAAAAAAAAACCCCAACCAATTAGTGTATGCAAACTTGCAAGTTCATACTTATTTATGAATTTAGCAAACATATATATACATATATATAGATATATACACACATACATTCATATATATATAGAAACAAACACACACACGACAGGCATACAATTTTAGATCCTGGGCAACACAAATCTGGTTTCCTATAGAAAAAATCTTCATCATTGCCTAGCAACCAGAGCTATTTTTATGTCAAACTGTAATAATTCAACATTTCAGCTGTCTTTATGGACACTTGGGGGTGGGGGAGATCACTTAAATCCTATCTCTTCCCATTTGTCCCTCCAATACTCTGACATTTGAACTTCCCAAACCCAAAAATCACTCCTTCACAGAAGTCAAGTTAGGACAATTTCACCATATGAACTACTAGTTGGAGGAAAATTCTAAGTGACAGAAAAGGACACTTGAGCAAACACTCCTTTCATTCCATGTATCGATACAGTTTACTGTAATTTTTATTTCTTATTTTCAGAACTCTCTACAGGTTCTGATGCAATCATAAAAGGTCTATGCAGCTAATACTGCCTAATAATGCATAGCACAACTGGTCCTTACTCTGAGGGCTAAGTTTAACAGTATAGTCTTCAGCATAAAAAAGCCACTTTACTGCACACTATAAACTGCTGTATTGCATTTTAATTACAAAAGTCACTAGAAGAAATGAATGAATACTATTGTCCTGGGATTCTGTACAAGAAGTTAACTGAAACTGGAATTCCCTTGTAAGAATTGTAACACAAACATGATGGAGGAGGAGATAGGAGTTTAAAGCAAAAAACAGGTATACTGCTTTCCCAAATTCAAAGCCTGTTTCTTTCCACAAATCAATAAAAGCTAGATATACTTGCATATACACAAGGAAGATAAAAAAAGATGAGGCATTAAAAGACTTGGTCTGGCACATTCAAACTGCCTGGGCTATCACAAAGATAATGCTCCCCTTCTTCTTGCACATCAGACTTTCATACCTTTTTACCATGTTATATGGTTTACTTTTGAAAACTCAGAATCAAAAGGACTAGAGACAGGTTTTTATTTTCAACGAAAGACAAATCAGATGCATTCTGATGCATCCCCATAGCACCAGAAGGTAAAACAATGTCTCTGTGGCGATTCTCTGATGAAAAATAACAAGAGCTCTTAACGTTATATAATCTGAAAATGCACAAGATCTAAATCTCTGAAAGAAAGATGAACCAAAATAGTCTTTACCTACAATTTTGCACAAATAATACATGGAAGCAAGAAACCTATGGAAACGTGCATCCAAACATTCTCCTGGCAAGTTTACTGCTTCCCACCAAATAATATGCTTTAATCACAGTGTACAACTGCCTTCTGTACTGTCCTCAGATAAGGATATGAAAACTAACGAAAAAAAATATCAGAGACTCCTCTCAGATATGCATTATTTCTGTTTTAGGAAGAAGAAAACTGTAACACAAGAGAGTTCAGACATTTCCCAATGACACTGACTTTAGGGCAACTGAATTCCAGTGCTGGCTTCCAAGAGGGGAAACTAGCTTAATTGCACTAAGATGTATTACATTTAAAAAAACAGAGTGGTTAGAAGATTGCACAGAAGAGAATCAAGAGAATCTGACTTACTTCCTTTCTTTCATTGCAGTATGCTTGGAGATAAATCAAAAGGCAACTGCAGAGGTTTCTGAGCTATGTAATGCATCCAGTATTTATCATGAAGAAACTAACCAACTCCAAATCTTTGCTTATTTAAATACTATGGAAGTCTGTAAAGCTGCTTTTCTCTATAGAAGTCTTCCCAGAAACAGGTTTAGGTAAGGTAGCTTTTCTCAGCTGCTCTTTTTGGAATTCTAATTTTTTCTACAGTATTTCCAGGAAAGTGCTGTTTGATGGAAAACACAGCTCAAGCCTAAGAACCACCTTCAGTCACATTTCACAAAATAAATTTAAATTCCTTAGAAAAAGCCTATGGATCTATATAAAAGCAAAAAACAAAAGTATAGTGCAATCCTTTAGAAATTAATTTCTGTCCTCCAGTAGGGTAGGTCGGTGCTAGCCTCAAATATGAGCACAGCATTCCCTAAAATTAGTAGATGGTTTAAAATAATGTATTCCTGATGCTTATAAAAATCACCCATAAAAAATCAGCAGAGAAATACAATTCAAAGACAACAACAAGAATCCAAAGAACACACAAACAAATTCCAAGTAGAATTTCAGCTGGCATAGGCAAGACAAATGTCCCATGCTACACAGCAGGCAGTATTTGTTTTTCTTTCCTAAACTGAAAAACTATCAAAGATTATGTGTACCAACTGTGTTTGGGATCTCCAAGCACAATCAGGGCTTTGCAAAATGATGCAATTCAAGAGTTTATTATTGTACATGATGCCTGTCCTTCACAAACTTAAGAGTTTTAAAACCACAGAACCGACAAAAGCGACAGCCTTAGAAAGTGTAAACCCCTTCATTCAAGGAAGAAAATTATCACAACTGACAAGTAATTCACATCCAAATATTCTCCATTCACTAGCATGTTATTTCTTCCAGCTTTTGCTTTTAATTATAAGAGAAAGCAGGAACTTTTTATTAATTAGTCCACTGTTCCACTACTTGCTTCTTTTTTTTATGTCAAAGAGTTCAGATCTTTAAAAGGTGCCACTTATACAATGCATATACATGTGTATTGGAAACATTTGAAATTATTTTTCCATACAGAGGCATAGAAGTCTAATGATATAACAAAGTTCTTCTCCTGGCATAGATGCTATGTGGTTATGGAATACCTCCTAACATAAAGGTTCACTTCAGCAGCTCTGGGAATTACTTTAATTGCGAATTATTATCTCTTATATTAGCTCTGTTCTTCCAACAGTCATCAAAAAAAGATAAAATGTCCTCAAACCTCATCATTATTTGCCAAAGATATGTTCCAGTTTTCAGTTTATTCAAGTTTAAATTTCTGGCATTACATATATTTTCTAGAACATTATTGTGTGTATGGTAATAGCAGCGTAAATGAAGAGTAATGCCAAAAAAAATTTAAAAGAAATAAAGAATAGGCACATACAGCAGTAGCCCTGGTTTTTCATATAAAGCAGTCTTTACAAGTCAAGTGAGTAAAATAAGTTCCAACAGGTCTATAAACCTGGCCTCAATTACCTTAATTAAAAAAAAAACCAACATCAATAACAAGGAATAACTGCATTATTTGTTTGAGGCTTGGTTATTTTTTTCTAGTACATCTGTGTTCCCCTTCGAGGTACTGTCCATCCAGTCTGGGTAGGCAATGAAATGATAATTCATCCTTCACAGGTAACATCAAGGAGTGTAGTCCTTGCTTGTAGTATTTACCAACAGATGCAGCTGTGTCTCATTCTTAAACCTGGCTCTCAATGTGTTTCAATGAAGCAAGAAGGCTATTTGATAAATTTATATTAAAAATTATTAGCTTTAATATCAAGTAAATAAACCAAACAACATTACAGGATTACTGCATTTGAAATCCTAAAAAAACCACCATAATTAAAAAAATCAAATCATATCTACACATTTTAACATATTTTTCTAATGCTGCTACTGCAGTCATTCAAGCCCATGCAGTCTATGAAAACTAGGTCAGGCATGTAATCTCATTCATGTAATTCTGGTTTTTGTCTATCCATTCAGTTTTCATTCTTTTGTGGCTTCAACCCAAGGAAACATTATTTCAAGGAACAAATAGGAACTGCAGTTTGATTTTTTTTTTCATTCTGTACGACTGGCTTAAGAAAAAGCCAATTTAAGCCCTACAGATGCAAGATGAGGTTCCTAGTACAGACAGGTTTCTGAATAAGAATAAAAATTTAAGGTTCTACTTGCTAGAAATATCCTAATTTTAAAAAAAACACTAACTAGAAAGGATGCTAAGAAAGATTAGAGTACTTGTCTCAGAACCATGCAGCTACATTGCAGAAGCAGAGGCAAATTGCCACATCTTCAGTCACAGCTTTCCCTGGGAGAAATTGTAATGAGCAATACCTGTCGAGTAGTAGTTTAGGATTTGCTTCCTAAGTATTTAAAGGAAATAAAAAAATAAAACAAAAAATTCAAAGTCACTTTGCTATGATGAAGAGCTGGAGCATGGCATCATTTTTTACAGTTAACTTTGCCCATGTTCTTGCCATTATCTTCATTTATGTCAAGTGGCCAAAAAACATCCCTGGGTATGAAATAAACAAATTATTATGTCCCTTCCACTGTAAATGCAACTTAATCTACAGAGCACAGCAGAAACAAAAAATTTCATTATTGTTTTTCATACTTCAAACATGTAAATTACCACTCAATTCAGAAATGCAACATGCAAAAGTCTTATTTCACAAGGCTTTATTAAGGGACATCTAAGACATACTTAAATAAATGATACGACTAAAGACAAACCACACAACATTATACGGGTCATCCATCACAAAACAAACACTCCATTTAGCACTTACTGGCTTGTCAAATTTGGTTGCTTATGAAATACTTTCTGCCATTATTTCTAAACAAAGCTCTCTGAAGGATGGTTGAGTGCTGCTGCCAGACAGGCCAAAAATAAAAACCTACCCAAAAACCCACTCACACCCAACTTCACACACCCAGCTTCCACCATGTGTTCTCACAGACTAATATTTGATTTAGAATACAGTTTGCTTTTGGCAATTGCCCTCCCCAAATGGATCAATATGGCATACATTTTTCTTACTATTTCAAAAAGAAATTAACAAAAAAGCTCTACATTTTGGATCAGAAGTCTTGAGCAAAGTGAAGAATATTATAAAAGTGCAATATTATAAAAAACCTTTCATGAGATCATTAGCCCTCTAGGGCTGATGGGAATTTTTCCCCTGCTTTTTTTTCCTACCATAAGCTTGCTCTCCATTGGAGGGAAAAAAAAAAAAACTTATTTCAGGATTTCTAGTAATCAACATAAGACCCTCAAATAAAGCATTTTTTAACTTTTAAAATAACTACTAGAAAAAATGCAACATAGTCTTTGCATTTAACACGTATAAATCCTATCAACAGCACTAGCTTCACTAGAATTTTACTCCATGTGTGTTAACACATCAGCTTACAGAAGTCAGGACTGTGTCTTTTTCACAACAGAACTATGTTAAAGAAGTTTCCACTTTGAAAACTGCCACCATTTATCAATGAATCAGAAGGACCTTGTTTCCAAGCTCTAGGGCATGTCCCAGCTGTTTCTAGAAGAATGGCCTGAAGACCTTTCTTCAGAGGTGGAGTTATTTTATTGCCAGGTAAAAGTGACACTGCACAGAGATGGACTCTAACTCCAGAGCAGCTCAGAACTAATGCTGGATGAAGTACACTCAAGTGTTTGACAGCATCATTACTGCTTTGTCCATCCAAAGGAATGAAAAACTTCATTTCTTCTTTTTTTAACTAAGGTTGTCTTGTTATCAGATAAAATTTGAAGATAACAAAACTAAACTTCAGAAAATTTCAAAGATTATAGACTCAGTCAGTTACAGAGCTGTACTATTTTATTGCCACAGAATCTGTATTAGCTACAGTTGTAGAAACAATTACCATTAATGGTACATATTAAAGTTACAAGGCTTCAACTGGTAATGCCTTAAGCAGCCTAGATTTTTTTTTCCCAGATATGGAAATAGCTAAGCATATACCTCCTGGGGGGAAAAAAAAGTTCAAGCACCTTAGAAAATTGCTAATGATTTATGAGCCTGTTTGGTGGGTGGAGTGTGTACATTTATTTCAGGTTTGTTTCTTTAAATTACAAGTATTTCACTTCTCTTGGGTGAAAGAGAAAAGACCTTCAGAAAAAAATGCTAAAAACCATCCACTGGCTGAAAGAATGACTTAGGAAATAAGAGGAAAAGATCACGAATTTATGTTTGCAGTTGATTTGCGTCAAGTATCTAAAGATTCCATAATGTCACAAGGCAAAAGTAAGACATCATCTACCTATCATCTACCTACCTGACAGTGTGCTATGGGGACCTAAGAGGAACAGTTCTCTTTGTGACTGAGGGAGAATTAGTCTTTCAAAACTAGCCTAACAATCCTGTTACAAAACAGAATACAGAAATAAACCTTCCTACCATTTTGCAGAATGATAGAGATGAAAAAAATTATCCTAGGCTATGCCCAAAGGAAAAATTCTGCAGAATAAATGTGCACCACAGCAGCTAAAAAGCTAGAAACGTAATTGAGATTTCTGAAATCTTGAAGTAGTACACAAGTTTATGAAGTGATAAATGAAGCACTGCTCAATTTCTAAGCATGGGCATTAACCCAGAATTATAGGTTAATTTCACATATTAAAAGACAGAGAAAAAAATATTATTAGCAGCAGTGAAAACATACTCACACTGAAAAATGCAATCACCAATTTTATGGAAGTTAATTTCTGGTCACCTCGCTCTAATACTTCTAACTACAGAATAATTTAAGTACGTGTCACAATAAATAAAATAACAGTGCTTATTCACCAAGCAGCATGTGGAGCTGCATTGTCCACATAAACAAGGGCAAATGGCAAACAGGAAAGCAAGTCAGGAGAGATTTAATTGGCATCCAACTGAGCTCCTGGCTTCTGTGATTCAGAAGCTCTAAAAAACATTTTTTCTTCCATATAAATATTTCAAGGGAGACAGGATCAAAGCCCCTTCCATTTTGCAGGTATCTCACAGCTTTCATCCAATCTAAATAGAAAAATAGTTCGAAATTATATTCTGAAATGGCAGCCAGGATAAATCTTCCTTAGAAAAGGGCTAGGAGTGGAACCATCTAATCCAATTAGAGGCACCTGGTGATACGACTGGCACTCTCCAGAGTGCCATCCAAAGCGGCAAGCGTCCAGCAGAGACAAATTAGAATTCACAACAGAGAAATGCGAATTTTTAGAGACTCAGGTGTTGAAGTAAGATCTCAAATGGCAAGTACTCAATATTTCAGTGTTCTCTCCCTCCCTGCCCCCTCAGTCTAAACTCACCTAGGAATTTCATGGAAACAGATTCCTGCAAAACTATTCTTGCACAGGAACAAGAACGGATGTGGAATACTGCCCTTCCACTAAGCACCCCATGTAGACATATCCAAGACTATATCCACGTTTTCGTATTCTTCAGTTCACCAGCAAGTCCCGTATTCTGTTTCTATGTAATTCTTAGTCTCAGATGGATTGTTTCTGTGACACACTACCTTGTCTGCTAGACAGAAGTAGCTTCACTTGGCAATCAGAGCTCTAATACAAGATCTTTTTCAGAAAGCTAAGAAGCAATAATAGAACTGGATAAATACACAGACTTTATGATTTAATCTACATACATTTTATTAATCCAACTTCAGTTAGAACAGCAAGTTCCCCGCTGAAGTGTTAGGATGAGTTTAGTTGAGTCAACATGATCACAAATAGTAAGATTATAAGCAATTTAATTTCTTTAAGAAGAAAAAAAAAAGGAAAAAGAATTTGCCTTCAGCCACAGAAAAGCAGATGGTCAAATTAGTTATGAGGACCAAACCTTCCCGTTGCCTTTGAAAGGTGGTCAGGGTCACATGTATTTGAGTTACTCCTTGCTTTTTTTCTTGTGTGTTGCCAGCACATGTAGGTCAATACAGAATGCTGGGAAACACTCCTTACTTTGTGATGAGTGAAATAATCCTATGGAAATGTCAAACCTACCTGCCTATGCCATGGCTGCCTGCAGAAACAAAAGCCTTATCTGTTTTCTGTTACAGTCATAGGGGTTTTTTTACATAGCAATAATTGCATTGATTATGTACAAAAAGAGGTATTTTGATTTCTTAACTCCTATTAAAATTCACATGGAATTGAGAACAATTCACTAAATCTCAGGCCAACTAATAGTAGAGATAATTTATTACTACAGAAAGGAGCAAATTCAGGCATTAAATTCACAGCATTGGTAGGCTTAACAGGTTTCTATGTCATGTCCTATCAGTGTTAGCATGATATGCATCATTTACTTACACAGATTAGCTGTATCTAATTTTAAAAATAATAATTATACATTGATTTTGAAAATTACTTTCCAAGTCAGTGAGCACAGAGGAAGTACACAACAGTATAAATTTTATGAGGATTAAAGGGAGCAATGAAAGTTATAAACCGGAATGACAAAATAAACTATCTAGAGAAATGGGATGAGTTCCCTTCAGAGTCTAAATGAAACAATACTTGAAATTAATTCTGCTGTAAATAAGTACTGTTATAATCATAATTTTCATTTGCATTGCTACAGCACTGTCACTTCGCATATAAAACCCGATTTATTTTATTACATCTCCATGCAGGAATTGAAACGCTATGTAACTTCATAAGGGTCAAATCCCTCTATTGATGTCTATATTCAGATATTTTCTTAATGCTGAACCATTTATGGCCAGCAGAAGGTTAAAGTGCTCTCCAGCAACAGTCATCATTTTCAGGCAATAACACTTAAAGATTGCTGAGGCTTAACATCTCCAAATAAACAGTAATTTTGACTTGCAGGAGATCAGTTACATGAAGCAAATGGAACCAAGGCTACTCTTAATGTTAAGAAACCACTTTGGGTATGCCAAAGTGAAAACCATATGAAAATAATGCTTCAAAAGCTTAGTATATCAAAGACACCAAGATGATGAAAGATAAGTATTGAGAATTCCTTACGGTGGCACCCTTAAAACCACCAAGTTCAGCTTATCTTGCCTACTCACCCACGTCCCCTTAGACACTGCTTTTATGTGAAAACCACGTCTGGAGACAGCTCAAAGACAAAACTGACTTGGAATTTTGCAATTACACTTAAAAAAAGACAACAATCTATTATTTTTGCCCAAGCACCCAACCGTTGCAACTGCGAAGGAGGTTGTGAAACTCTAGCTGGCAGGAAGGATTATAACCAGGCTGCAGTGGAACATAAGCTGCTCCTCACAGAAGAAATGATAGTGCAACTAAGTAAATGAAAGTACAATGTCCATGGATTTTGTGTCTCTTGCTTTCTTCTCATGCTGTCCATTGAGTGACTGGATCAGAAACTATGTCCTAAGGGATGGCGCAGATGAAGCATGTTTAGGCTAAACATACTACTAAATAGAGATGCTATTAGTAAGTTTAATTTGGTTACTGATAAAAGTGAGATAGCACCCTCCCTAAAAATCAGATTTATTTTCCCAGCCTTTCTTTCTTCTTGTTATCATTTCTAGTCTCCTAATATCACCACAAATCACAATTCAGTTTAGTACATCAGTTCTTTAGGCATCATAACAATTCTTTCCAGTTACTTACTAGCAGGTTTTTTTAGAAAAGCTGTTTCAGACTCATTTTTCTGAAGTTTAACTTCCCACTAAAAAAAAAAAAAAAAATATCGAAGCACTTCAAAGCTTTATTTTACTTCATATGGAGTATTTAAAAACACAGACATGAGTCAAGTATTTTTAGCATATTTAAGTATTTCAAGTAACAAAATCATGAAAATCAGGATAAATCCTGAAAATGTGTAATTGGCATCCTGATCCCAAAAGAGCATCAACTAATAATTTGGAAGTTATAAAATAGCTTATTTTTCATACATGAAGCTTTCACATTCTCTTTAACAAAACAGGAGTTTATTAAGTACTTTTTAAGGTTAGTAAGACCAAAGAAAAGCAATTGCTTTGTAATTGACTATATGGTAAGACACAGACTTGCTGAACAAGAAAACACTGATTCTTTAACCATATTTCGGTTTGCAAATCTGGCCCAGCATGAATGGCCACTGACTTGCTCCTGCACTGACTTCCCTGAAACTATTCTTCACAAAAGTTATCACCCCGTCATCATTACAGTACAGAGGCAGGAGGAAATAAACATCAGAAAAGGAAATGAAGTAAGGAAAAAAGAGCAGGGCAATCGAAATATGTTGGCAGAGTCCCCAGAAGGACTGGCGGAGAGTGGCTGCATCCTGCTAACACCTGGAAATCCCTGCCCAGGAATGGCTGCCAGCTGCTGCCAGCCACCAGCACCACTGTCAGCAACGCAGCTCCTTCCCACCCTAACATCACACTCAGTGATGCCACGTTTTCCCAAACCACATAGGGGAGATAGAGAAAACGGTTTCTTATGAAACTGTTCGGCTAATGGGTCACTTTTGAAATGGGACTTCTCTTGATGAGTGCTTTATTAAAACCATTTGTTAATAGCAAAAGACAAACAAACAAAAAAAAAACCCACAAAAGTCAGATTATGAAATATAAAAAGCCAGAAGCATACATTGCATATTTTAGTAAAGGCAAGAGATGGTTACTGATTATAAAACAAGAATTACGCCAAGCCTTGGAATTTTTTTTCCTTTCTGTAGTGTATGAAATTCAAGTAACCACAAAAGAACATATATTGTCTGATCAATACTTATCCCCTCCTGGCACAGATCTAGCTTTCAGAAACTTCTCTGCATTTGAGGATTTCAGAAGCACTCACCATACTAGTCCTTGATTACAGCATATTAATTTAAAAATGCAAGAAAAATAAAACCTTAATCTATGCATTATTAACAATGTTTTCATTATTTTCAGGCTCATTAGAAAGAAAATCCACTTCCTCGCCCTTCCTCTTTTTTTTGAGTTTAGCTGTGTTCAGATTTGACCACAGTGAATCAGTGAGTGAACTGGGTTCCTTCCTCAGTTCTGGCTTCTGACAACACAGTAATTACAGCATCCTTACCGCCAGCCACTCAGTATCTTGGTCATCAATCTTATCTTCAGCTGCCAGTCAAGGAGAGAATGGGAATATAAAGCATCACGATGTAGTAACCCAGATAAAACTTATCAGTGATTTATACTACACCAAAAAAGAAAAAAAAACCACCCACGGAGAGAAAACTTCAAGAAGCCTATTGGTAGTAACTGACATCATCTTTCAAACTTAGTAAAATCAGTCTATAAAGACTTCCAAAGGACAATCTACAGTTAAAAGCAGATGAAGAGCTTTATTCAAGTTTACATTTCACATCGGGGATATAAAAAGTCTCCTGTACAAATGCCATTCATGCAGTCTACTGTAGATGCAAATTAACTTGTTCTAAGGAGTTGTTATCAGATAACTATTTGCAGGAGCAAATTGGAAGCAGTGTTTCCATTATCAATTACTTGTCCAAATATCAGATAAATTCTATTTCTGGAGACCATTAGGAAGGCCTCTGCTACAGTGTGACTCTACAGCTCTTCACGACTTTTTCTTTACAGAACTGCAAGACCATAGAATCACACAATTACAAAGGAGCCATCAACCCACCAAGATTCCCCCAGTGCCAACCAAGAAGGCTGTGACACCACAGAGGTTAAACTGAGGTCTCTCATGACCAACACCAAACTGTAACTACTGGACTTTCTCATCTCTCAGGTTTTGCTTTCTACAAGAATAAAATCACATAGTACTAAAAGCTGAAAAACCACAAACTGCCCAAGTAATAGAGATGCACGATTAGGGAAAAATACTTTCTTCAGAGACATTAAGCAGCAGGGACTATTTCAAACATAATTCTCTCTCCAACTCTAACAAGTTGGAAAATCAAACAAGCAGGAAATATTGCAATCAAATTTCAGTTAAATAGTATTTGGGCTGCATAGTTCAAGAAAACTCGGACATGGAAGTTCAAAGAAAAAGTGCTGGTGAGTATGACCCAGCAAGTAAATCCTGCTCAATATGACCCATCTTCCTCATTCTGGAGTTCCATTCAGTTTTACCTCTTTCATTCACAGCCTCAAATATTTTTAATTATCTCAGGCTGAATCTTGTAGAATTAAAAGTCAATAAATACAGACTTTGTGGTCTGCTTCACTACTGACATCACTCTGAGTTAAACCAACAGCTAGCTGTTCCAAAAATTTAGTTTTCTTGAAGTAAAACAGGTAAATATTCCATCTTTACCCTTTAAGATCCCTATGCATGCATCTTTAGTGGTTTGGGTTTTTCCTCGTAACAGAACAGGAAAACCAGCCTTCATCCTCCTGTATTAATTTTCATTCAGTGTTCCACTTGGAGGGAAAAGCTCTGGAGCACAGGTCAGGCAGTGAGCTTTTTCAGCACTTCTCTGCAGAGACTACACAGCACAGGAGGGTTGATAACAATAATACACAAATACACACCAGAACCTACCCATCTTTTTAGTGTGTGCTCATTTTTATATACACCCCAAAGACTTTCACATCTTCTCAGATTTCTTTTTCATAGGCATTAAACAAAAAACACAGCAAGTATATGACTCTTATACAAGATGCAAACAGAACTCTAAAATCTGAATTCTAAGTATCCTGTGGGAAATACTGCTGGAGCATGAACATTCATTAATTATAAAAACTGATTAAACTTTTCCTTCTTAAAGCCTTAAGGTTATTTTCAGATTCTGCCTTCCCAGAACTGGGTCACCTTCGTGCCCTGCCCCCTACATCCTCCCCCCCAATACATAATTTACTAGCATTAATTACCTTAATTTAAAATAAATTCAAATAAGCAGAGCTTGAGGAAAAGTATTCCAGCAATACAAGGACTGCCTCTAGTAAGATCAAGGGGATCAGAAGCAAGTAGGGAACAAACTAAACCCTTTCTTCTTAAATATCAAGCAGAAACCCATACGGACTTTCAGGACAGAAACTATAATGCTGACTACTAGCTACACTCAATACTTTATTGCCAATTGCCTTACTAATACAATAAACTTTGACAAAGTTTACCAGTACACAAGGCAATAGTACACCATGAACAAAAGATATTTTAAAAATAATCCGTTAGAGTTCAGGCCTAGTTCTTGAAGTAGAGAGTGAACAGCAGCCCATCCTGCGACCTTCCCTGAGATGACCAAGAACTACAAAGGGGAGGCACATGAGGCAAGCCCACCTGAGGAGCAGTAACAAAAAAACCAAAAATTGTGAACATAAGACAGAATGCTAAAGGAGTAAGAAGCTGGTAAGAATGAAACCAGCAGCTGAAAATCCACTCCTATGACCTGAGGTCTTAAAAAAAAAATATATATATATATAAAAATAAATAATTTAAAATCTCTGCAGCCAACACAGCAACAAGTTCAGAACTTCCACTTGTCTGTAACTTTGAGAAGATACCTGATGTTGCCAGAGAAGAGAAAAGGATAAAAGTGACAGTATTAGGGACTATGGAAAAATGGAGTCAGCTCTGCCAGTGATGAGCAATTAATAGAACAAGGGAGCGCAATCATACTAAAACTATTTCCTAATTAAAATAATTATATTAGCTGGCCTTTAAGGAGATTTATTTATAGGAAGTGTGACAAGCTATTAAGGATTCAATTTAGATCAGAAGTCTCAAATTATGTCTTTAGGTATGGGGTGGAAGTGAGCTGCTGTCAAGCACAATAACTCAGAGTAATTTGTCTCTGGCAAGGGACATAACTGGAATAATTCTGCTAAGATCAGAATTCAAATAACTTTTGTGTATATGGACACATAGATGTGCAAAGTGTGATTGCTACAGTCAAAATACTTCTGAAATAGTTGTCAAATGACATCTGATTTGTAGGAATTATGTCAAATATTCTTACAGAAATAACACTTTTAAAATTCTTACTGTTTTTGTCTTTTTTTTTTAATCAATTTCTATCCAGTATATACTAAAATCTACAAGGCTCTCATGGTTGTATTTTTCTTATATTTAAATATCACTAAAGACATTTGGAGCCTCTCACCTCTGATATCTCTATGCAGATCCTATGGGCTGTCAAAACGTCCAGAATCAGCATATTAAGACTGAAACCTCCACACTGATCTATCTAAAAGGCGTGGAATTTTAGCAGTGAGTGAGGAAGGAGGAAAAAAAAATCATTAAAAAATACCTAAAATGTTTCTAAGTTCTTAATTTTCATCACCAAATGCAGCAGAACTGCTGTCTAGAGTGGCAGATCGAGATCAAACAATGGGCATCCCAAAGTCAGACTGTGAAATCAATAGCTTGGACTTGCTCTTTCTAAACACAAATTTTCCATTGGAAGCACAAAATGCTTCTCCTGCCATGCAGATTGCTCATCGGGTTAGTCCTAGAGGATAAAGACACTTTGTATTGTACAGAAAAATATCTTGGAACTAGATCAGAGGTACTGAAGGTACACTGAGAGCTTACTGCCAACAACACTCAGCAGAAAAGCTCTTTTATGTCACTCAGAACTGGCAGCCTACAGACATATACTGCAATTACTGCAACTCATACAAATAGATATTAATTTCTTTTATTAATTAATCACACATTAAGAGGTACAGTAATATGCTACAAAATAATGTATATTATGAACTCAAGGAGAAGTAATTTCACTGGCATTTTTAAACTCAGCTGTTGTCATCAGTCTCTCATCCAGCAAAGGCTTTTTCCCATTAGATTTCCAATGCCTGTCTGCTCCCTAATCCTAAACCCTCGCCTCCACATACCGAAGGCCACTTGATTCACCTTTCTGATCCCTTTTCATTCCACAGATGCTGCTATTTCCAAGGAGCAATCTTTTCCTCTGTAAGCCCTGATCATCATCCCACTCCAAGTGCTGATATACACTTTTCTTCCACCCCATTGTTATCTACAGTGATTTATTGATGAACTTAATTTTTATTTGGCATATTAATAATCCAGTAATTACTTCAATACATCAGGGTTCCCTTTAGCAATAAGGGAAACTCATTTGCTGCCATGGACAACAAAAGAGAGTTCTGGTGACAGAAGGACTAAATAAGAAAATCTAGAATTCTGAACTTGTTGGAATCACTAGGAGTGCAACATACTGCTTAATTAATTGGCAATTAATAGACATCATCCTCCAAAGGAGATTAGTCCCATAAGACACTAAAAATTCAAAAGTTTGCTTTGCAGTTTAGAATGGAAAGGCCACATCATGCTACAAGAATCTTTTCCTTTCTTTTTTATTCACTAGAAGCAGTGGGCATTCAGAAACCCTCACTTTTATTACAAAAGAATAAACTGGACAGAGATGACAATATCCACAGGGCTAAAAAGGTTTTATTTTATGTTTCTTTGTGATTTTCATGGAAAACGAAGCAAAATCAAAGAAAACACCCTACAACATTATTTCAGTTAACTACTAAGTGGATGGAATTGGTAACTAGACATATTTGACAAATTCACCACTGGATCAGAGAGTAGTAAAACATGCAGCCAAGCTGCTTCAAGGAGCCCAAAGTTTCAATTGCCTCTGCTACCTGTTCTGAAAACATTACCATCTGAATATCATCCCTTACCTCCTTTTAAAGCAATTGGGTATGTTACCTTAGCTTGGCCTCTCAAGCATTTGCTGCTTTCCCCTCCCATGATGTAGGCAATTTCCACAGGGACAAAACACGGCAGGCCAGATGATAACAGTGCTATCCTGTGTAAGCCACTATCAAAAAGCTGACACTAACTTTTAGTCTACTTTTATCCCCTTATCTGCAGAACTATTATCTAATAAGCCTATGGGTAAACTAGATTTAGTTCTCAGCTGGTTTTCAAATGTACCTTAGCCTATGAAAAATACACTAAGAAGGACTGAGCAAGTAATTTCTAATAGCAACAGTTATGGTTCTGACTGCTTTAATATGGAACTCAAAGAATGGCAACAATCCATTCCATACAGGTCATTCAAAAACCTATACTTGGTTATATATTCTCTGAATGCCTACATCAGATTTAAATTAATGATGAAATGATTAGATGAAAATTTCTAAATATCTATATTTAACTGTTTAAATATATTATAAAGCAGTAATCCGTTTAAGGTGGATACATATCCTCAGCTTTATCTTTCCACGGTACTGTTACACTTTAAAGGATTCACAATGCACTTCATACAGCTATTAGGGCACCACTGTCATGAAATTATCTCCACCTCAATTAGCAGTCTGCTAACCTAATAACAAACACACACAGCTGTATGCCAAACAATTGCATCAATTCTTGAATTTTAAAGTATTCAATAATTTGATAGCACATATTCTAAAAAAAAAATACTTTTAAAATGTATTAAATAGCCCCTCACCAAGTAACAATTTTTTTCCATATTGCTTTTCAAATACTAAAGTGAAAGCAAGAACAGTCACAATGACCTCCACTGACAGATTTCAGCTCTAATTTAAATTGATCTGATCCAAGAAAGAGAGGAAGAGCATGCATGTCCTCTATAACTTCCAGGAGAAAGACAGAGCTCTGCGTTTATTATGACAGTCCAAAAGCACTTTATCCTACAGCACTGGAATGAATTCTTAAGTCTCTCCATTTTATTTAATCAAAGCAAAGAATTCATTCTAGATTTGTGCAGTTCATTCATCAGACTGAATTAAATTTTTGATAAGCTATTGTTAAATTTTTCATAACATAACGATCTGAACTTTAATAGGCCTTTCACTTGCTTCTCCTTTGTCTTCCAAATTTCCCTGCTATGAGGCACAGTGAAGGGCCTAGGAACTGGAGAAGACAAGCATGAGCTTCTTTAAAACACAGAATATCAGAAGAGTCACAAAGCTTCAGAGATCAAGTATGAATACTGCCAAAGTAGTAAGCCAGCAGATGTGATATTCTTATTAGTATCAGAACATTGAATCCAGGAAACAAACTTCTTTGAGAGTGTATCCAGATTTACTTCTGCAAGTCTATCCTTCAAAATTCAAGACATAAAATAATTATTCTCTTATCTAGAATCCCACCACAAATAGTACCAGAAGATTATGAGAATCCATTTCTACAGACATGTTTGTATGAAATGCTTTTTCCATCAAGACTAAGCATTTAGGAAAACTAACCTGTTTTTTCTGAACTTTCTTCACAAAACAGGCTTCTACCCTTTTGTCTTCTACTGTTTCAGCTGTTCATTTTATGAAAAATCCTCAGTCTTTATTCCTGAGACACCCATGATCACACCAACTGCACTCAGAGTTCCTGCCTCCTGGTAGCCCCATCAAACAAATATCTACTACAAAGCCAGCTCAGCTCCAATTTATTACAGATAAGTTAATATGGTATGAAAAAACTCAAGTCAATGGATAAGATGGTAATGAAAAATAAATAAAAAGAAAATAGTCTCCTGACTCAAATTACTTTTTCTCACATGGGGTATTTGTTGCAGCTACTCCCAAAATAGATGTTTTATTTGGCATCAGGAAGAAGCAGCAGAGGTAAGTGTATGATTTTTTCTGATGAGCTTCCAGAACCAGTCTCCACTCAGCTTTTATCTTATTAATTTGCCCAAGTGCTCAAAAAGCACTTCGGGTTTGTTTTTTTTTTTTTTTTAATTCACATAGTCAGCAGAGATTTACATTTTATTCTCTTTTAATTTTTCCACTGTATTAATGATATATCAAAACCAACTTGTAAATCCCAGCTCCCACAAAATCTTTCACAGATTCATCCAGGCTGGCAGGAACCTAAAAATGTCACCTTGTTCAAACTCCTGCTCAAAATAGGGAAAACATGGAGTTCAAAATTTCAAATTCAAGTTGCTTTGGACTTTGACCAAGCAGGTCTTCAAACATTGCTCTCTTCCCTGAATGGTGCTCCCTCTCTGCTCCTCCAGAGGTTCTTGTCAGCATATACAGAGGCATACGCAGTAGGTTTTCCCCAGAAGACGAAGTAGGCAAGTTAACACAATCATTTTTTTCATGCTGACTCAGTTTATCACAGAGCTAATCAGGGGATCCACTTACATCTCTAGTTCATGCACTTCTCTACTGATTTCAAAAATAGTAAGAGAAACAGTATTTCATTGGCTTATGTTGTTAAAGGGATATAAAATGTAGTCTCTGTGTAGTCTTACCAAAAACCCACAAACCCCATGCCCCTAAAAAAACCCCAGAAGACAACACTCCCATACCCAAAACAATTCCAAATGCAACAAGAGAAGACAAAGAAAACAAAAGAACCCACCCACAGTTCAGGTATTCCTGCCAACATCTTGCACCTCAGAGTATGAAGGACCTATTTTTTCCTTCATACTCAAGAACCGAACCACAGAATAAAGTAAAAGAGATTTTACTTTTTTTTCCCAAATATATCCTGCAAAATCATCTTAAGATTTGTTAGACACAGAGTATTTTCCACTTCAACAGCTAGATGTCCGTGTAAACAACGTCCTTCCTAACACTGCCTGCATCCATTAAAACTGTCCAGTAAATCTTTCTCCACACTCCCAAAGCAGGAACTGAAGAAGCATCCTCAGGTGCTGATGGAGAAGTTAAGGCCTGGAACAGTGGCTGTAACAACACTCAGACTCAGCAGCGTTTTCAGAGGGACAGCAGAGTCTGTGGTTTGCACAGCACCGTCAGATAAGGCTGACGCTGTTTGCTGCACCCAGGAAAAAACCAGAAGAGCATAGCAATGGCTCAGACTGACACAGTTTTAATCCCATATAATTCCACAACAGGCCCCTCGCCTGTTGGTTCTTATTGGTTGGCTCCAGGCTTCCAAAGGCATGTGGCCAGTAGGAAACATTAGACAAAGGGACTTAGGTGGAATTAGATGGCATTTAGGCTGGGCGAATCTGGGCCACACCATGCCATCCCTTTTCTAAAAGCCCTGAATGCTGCCGGTATATTCTGACCAACAAATAAGTAACAGACAGATTACTGGAAAAGAACTACATCCAAGTCATGCATCATAGTGTTCTTAGCACGTACAATCAATAAAATTTTCAATTCGGTTTCTCCAAAAGCACTGAGTTTATAGAAGTTCATAGCCTGTATGTATCCAGTGGGATATGAAGGAAACATCCAGTTCATAAACTTTTTTTTCCTAATTGATTCAGCCTGTGTGTAAAAAAAAAAAAAAAAAAAAAAACATTGCTAGTCTGACATTTCACTCGAGTTCCTGCTTTATTCTTTTGCTTAAATAAGGGATACAACCTACCTGAACTGTAACTGTTCAAGTACTGTAATATGATAACAAGACATTAATCCCATGCCACTACAATCAAATATTTCTCTTTCCCTTATTTAAATTAATTAATAATTTTAACATACAGCTAAATAAATTAGCAGCTATACGAACTCTCAAAAGGAATTTGGTTGAGTTGCATTATAATCCTTATATAACACTGTCATCTAATTTTGCTTCTCTGCTTCCTAGTCAGGTTAGAATCTGTAGTGACACACAGATACCAACCTTTTTACAGGTATGTCCAGGAATAAACCCCATCCCAACCGTGAAATTAAGTTTTTCATAATATTAAAGATAATCAGAGCTAAAAAAGAGTAATTAAATCTTCTAAAACTAGCTCAAAACAACTATTTCTCTGGTCGTTCACGCAGGAAGGATGATAAACCTTCCTGTCTTTTAGGAACTGTGCATGAGGAAAAGTGAGAGATCAACCATAATGCTGTAATGGTCTCCAGAGCACGGTGTTCAAGACAACCACTGGGGTATTGAAAGAAAACACTAGAGCTCCAGCAATACATGTATATCATTTATAAATCAATATATTACTGATTATCAGGGATGCATGTTCAAAGGTTTTTTAGTGATGAGGTGAACACTACCCTAGCTGATTCACCAAATGATCTTGGGGCATATAATTCAGATATTCCTACCCAAGAAACTCAGCAGCAAACAGAGTAAAAAAGTAAGAAACTGCCTTCGCATTCAATGCTTGCAGACCTTCTAAGCTTCAGGGGCAAAACATTTCACTAAAAAAGGAGGCAAGTATTCTCAATGAGGTTTAAATGCTTTCCATTACTATAAAGTAGGTAATAATTCAAGCTTCCATGCTACCTTTCTCCTTTTAAGGCATCGCTTCTATTTGACTTTGCCAAATTTGAAACCCATCTGGCTTTACCATGTTCAATAATTAATGCATTTTGGTCCTATGTTTTGGTGGATTTCCTGCTAAGTCAAATCAGGTATTTGAGAAACACATCAAAAATCTCAAACTTTTCATAGGTATACTGAAGTAAGACCTCTATAAAAGTGTACATTATTATAATTTTTAATTCAGTTGGAAGCTGCCATCATTTATGTAGATATTCTTAACATTTTAAGTTGATTCATTAAGTGCAAGTTAATATCCACTTTCCTGAAATGACCAAATCTGAACAAGTGATATAAGTAACTGTGAAACTGAAGTCTGTGTAACGCGACAGATGACCACTGATGGCAAAAAGACCTTAAAAGGCCTAGGAAAGAGACGACTGAGAAACAAATTCTTTTTTTGGAAAATCTCTATCGCACTCTGTTGTTTTGTACAGCATTTCATATCAACTTAGTGAGAGGAAAGAGTTTAGAATGATAAAACTGAAGCCACATCATAGGCAGATGAAATATTTTTGTGACAATTTTATGGTGTTACTTGCAGAGAAAGTATCAGCAGCCTTTGTTAAACTACTACAACTCTGTTTGGGACTAGAATTATTTAAATCAGAGCATGTATTAATGGTCACTGATACCATTATGTCTATACCATGTTGCACTTTTGGAGAGATTTATTTTCAAGGCAGAGAGAAGTTACCTATTATTTCCCCCATGCAGATTATATAGTTTAAAAGTCAGGAACAGAAATTCCTTTGAAGAACACTGAAACAATACCAAAAACAAGACATACGGCTTTGAAATGAGAGCACAATTTTAAGAAATTTTCCATAAGTTACCTTTAATCCACTGACAGAAACATCAGAGCAGCAGTAGGGATATTGAATAAACCTCCAAACTAGTCTGCAAATGTCAATAACAATCTTAAACCTTTAGTTTATACAGATACAAACGGATTAATTTTACTTCTTGAGACAAAGTAAATTCAGAAAGTGGAAATCTTACCATATGGCAAAGCTCCAGAACCTTAACATTAATCCTCAGGTCTTAAAACTAGAGCATACCAAAATATAGTGCATTAAAAACCAGGAAATCCAACTGAAGTTAACATACATTTTGAAGATCTCAGCTGATGTCACCTACTCCTTATTTCTTGAAAACAGCTCTAGTTTTACAATAAATATAACCTCTCCTCTGACCAAACTCCCTGTACGGTGGAAAGGTGAAGTTTACAAAACCGACAGGTGACTCAATTAAAATTCTGAATATGCATCCCTGATATATGCATATTTATTTATAAATTATATACATGTATTGCAAATAAAGGAACACAGGCCATACACCAGAAATCTCATAAAAAGACTGGGGATTTAGAGCATGGTTAGAATTATAAATGAAGGGAAAGAGGACATGGCAACTTCTGTATTTAACTGGTTTTAAGCTTAGAACACGGTTTTTCTGTATCTTCCTAAACACAAGAGTCATTCAAAAGGGACACACTATAAACTGACAGAGACTTTAACCTTTCAGTCTTCAGTGTTAATGATTAGTTTTTAGAGTTATTCAGTAGCTTGAGATAGTTAATAAATTTCTCCAGCTAATCACTCCAGGCCACAGAGAACAATAGGCACTTTTGCTGCAAACCTCTGTGGAAAGGCCAAGAACCAGAGGAATGAGGAAACGCAAGGATCTTCACAGAGCCTCAGGAGGTATCTTTACAGTACGCCTTCCTGTTCACACAAAGGACAAGTTAAGGTGCATTTTCCTTTGCAACATACATTCCGTAGACTACCAGGAGCCACTCCTGCTAATGCCAAGTCAGGCACATTTCACAGCAAATAGATCATTTAAATGAGACCAGCACATCTGATGACTGAAGTGCAGGGCATCATGCATAACTCTGACTTCCTGCTACGGAGGCTTGTTGGTCTTACCTTGCCCATTCTGCCACCCAATTTCACCTCATGGCAGCAGAAACCAATTTTCTAACTCCCATATTCACATTCCATTAGTCTCCATAGTAAATGACTCGTAGACAGCATTCATAAGAAACCATCACAATAAATCTCACTCTCAAATACTTTCAAATGAAAGTGAAATTTTTCTATCATTTGGAACACTATTTAACATCTATTTCTCTGGATGTGATAACAAGCAGACTAATCCATTAGGTAAAAGCAGCCTGTGCTGACACTATTTGATTTTCTAGAGACAAGGTAGGAACGGAGGAAGGCAGGCTGTGTGCTTTGAGCGTAGCAAGAAATGGATAGCGTCAATCAACAGGGGCTACATCTTCCCTTTTAATCACTCCAAGTAGCTGGGATGTCAGAAGTGACACAAAATGAAAGAGTTACAGAGGTGGGAGAGGGATCACAGCATCACACTGTCCAAAACGTCAGCTTTGTTTCAGCACGAGACGACTTGTCCTCAACGCTCACACCGATAACCTAAAAGGATCTGTTGCCAGAGTACACAACACATGCAACAGCGACCACCACATGACTTTTTTGACTTTTCTAACTGGTTAAGGAAACAGTCAGACTGAACTTCCATCCTTTCGCATTTGCCTCATTAGATTAATGGTCCCCTTAATGGATACATAAACTTTTTTTTTTTAAATACCCCCAACCAAATAAAATTTCATATTCCAATGAAGTATTTAAAAATGACCATGAGTTTTAGTACACTGGAAAAGCATCATCTACAAACAAAAGTATAGGAAGACCGTATTTTCCAGTTAGCACCTTAGCATATTGGTCCCCATGACTGACACATGGGATACTGTCACACACACATTACCAGTAGCACTTACATTAAATCAATCTACACAAAAAAATGCAGATGCAAAATACATTTCCTACCTCTGCATCTCAATGAAATTCATACAATATGTTCTCAAGATGTTTCAAATTTATATACAGAGAACACCAAGATGAGAGCTGTGTGAGCCTTAGAGAATTAGCTACAGACTGAATAAACGGGTTGCTGTATTGTCTCAAAATACAGTTTAACCTCTCTTACCCTAGGCATAGGAAACACTAGAAGAAAGTCACTCATGTAAACACAGCTATGGCTACATCTTTAGTTACACCAGAAACCGCAGCTTGTGTAGGTCCGGTGATAAATTCATGCTGAACCTTAAACAGTTTTTGTTCCTTATGGAAGGTTGTTCAAATGCAGGCAAATTACCTTTCTTTACTGTTTCTAAAGCGTGGGGTTTTTCTATTGGTATTTTTAAGCAAAATTGCATTGAATAGAAAAGCACACTATAACTAAACATCATTCAAACTCTGGATATTGGATTTTTCAACCAGACTTTGGTTTAACAGTTCTGTTACTACACAGAACAATGTTGCCTGATATTACATACTTAAGTTTACCATGATTGGCAGAAACACAACAATCACAAAAATATGACAGGAATATATAAGAAATATTTAAAACCGCATTTAAAACCTTGGCACGTACACAAAAAATTGTGCCTGGCAGCACACTAAAACATGATCAAGTTATTGCAGGGCTGTGGTTCTGTGCCTACAGCTCAATGTAACTCTAAAAACCTACCCACAGGCTTAGACATACTGGTTTTGGCTAAAACAGTTATAGGTTAACCCACAGCAAATTTAGGCAGCCAAGTAGAAATCATTCCAGAAGTTAAAATAAATCCGTAATTAAGTGACACTTTTTAGAAATATAATTTTAGTTCTCATTTCCTTTTTTTCTAAATACTTTCTGGGCTGTTATTTTGAGATGGCTATTAACCGCTAGGTTATTTTTAATGTCCCGCATGTGACAGATGTCTCTGGAAGAAAAGGCAGCTGAAGGACAACAAACTCCTTATCCAGGATGGGTTTTATGTCCAGTGTTATTGTAAGGATCAACTGCAAATATGCTCTAACCAACTCAGAAGTCACACTGACAACTTTCACATAAAGAATTATTTAAGACCACTGTTCTTTTTCTTTGTAAAGCAAGCATTTGCAGGACATTTAGACTTGGAGAAGGAAACATCTGACCAGGCTGGAAATGCACTAGGAATGGGATCTGATTTGAAACTGAGACAGGGAATAAGGAAACTGGAGTTAAAGGTTATCCTACAGAGCAATCTGTAACTGCTTTTGGTTCTAGTGTCATTAAAACGACAGGAGGGACCACCATACAGGCTTTCACGTCAGCAGCTTCCTGAGCAGGTTGCCAGATACCAAGTAATTTCTACGGAAAAAGCGAGGAAAAGGGAGAAGAGAGAAAAACAGGTACAGAAAAGTCTCTGTAGTAGAACATATCGTTCATACAGTAGTAAATGAGTTATTCATTACAGTCTGGGCCATTGTAAGAATTAAAAATTCTTCAATAATACAGTATCAAACTAGGTCTGCAAGATGCACATTCTGAAAATTCCAGATAAATTTAGTACCCAAAAGATGCAATCAGACAAGAACAATGCAGCCCATCTCTTTGATCCAGAAAAATCTGAAAAATCTTCAGAGCACTCTAGATTAAGTAGTGGATTCTTTACTGAAACTCTTAAAAGAGAAGTAACAGGCAGCCTTGTGGGGTGAGACTGAAGATCCCGTCCTCTGATTTGACATTTGGGCCTGGTATGAACTGGAGTTTGAAATCTTCCATTACATACTAAGGAGTATGTTTGCACAACCGTGTGGAAGTTCATCCTTCTCTGAGCAGACTCCTCCCTGCACTGACACCCCCACCCTGTTACCTAAGTCACATTTGGGTCACAACGAAAGGATAGCTACGATGTGATGAAAAATACAGTCCATCATTACTTTTTTCAAGTAGGTTACATCAGTCCTTCTGGATGTTACTGAGGCAGAATGTACAACAACAGGTGCCAGAGAAATCCATCTGTACTCCTTGGAAGTGCCAAAACACACAGAACTGGAAAATGTTGCTGCAGACACTCTCGGGTCCAAAATTACCGCAAAAGACGAAGTAAACCACCAGCCAAGGAACCTAGTAATTTATGACAGCAGTTCTGTTCTTGTCCCGATTAGAAATAAAAGGCAAAGGTTTCTAATTCCACTGCTTAGTTGCCTGGTATTCATTTCTAGACCAACATTTGAAATAGATAAGTTAGGTATTATTACAGCTGCTTTTCCTATCAATATTGCACAGAAAGTCACATTAGAGGAGAGACAAGATGGACAAAAGTTGCAAATTTCTCCTGGATCCAAATATACTAAAGAGATCAGAGACTTACTATCAACAAACATGAATTTGTAAGTACTTCCTTAGAAATTGGTCCTGCTTTCAATTCTGATCAGACATAACTAATTCAATGCCAGTTTCCTGTGGATCACTTTGATTTATTTGACTGATGTAAAACAGACTGCAAAACTGGGGTAATTCTATATCTGGAACTTCAAGGATCAGAAACCATAGCACTGCCCACATCAAGGATAATGCAAGGAGGAGCTTACTGAGCCTTCAAGTTAGACTTGCTATCAGCCTGCTAAACAGACTAAAAATTATTAGAAATTTCAGTCCTTACTGAGAGTTTAGTGACTTCAGGGATTAAGAGCACTAAATTTTTGCAACTGTGTATAGTATTGTAGAAAAGTAGTTTTGTCTGGATTAATATGAAAAACTTGAAGGTAGCAACCTGTATATATTTCATCAACACACCACAAACAAGCTTGTGTGAACCCTAAGGTATTAAAAAACCAGTAAAATTGAAGGCTTGGCAATGTTGACTAGCAGTCAAGACAAAATTAGAATTATATTTTTGTCTCAAGCAATCTACCTTACTTTTTCAGCACTTAAATACTTCTTCTATTGCTTTCTGGTGATAATTCAGTTATGAATTCTATGTACAATTCACCTTAGTTTTGAAATCTCTAATTAGACCGGCAGACAGGTGGAAGAATACAATTTAAATCCTAATGACTCTCCAGGTCAGTTTAGGCTCTGTTCAAGACAGATTTATAGGAAGGTATGGAAAGCCTTTTAGTCATGGAGAATAAAATATAAATAATACTTTTCTGCATAATTTTCCTCATTTGAAGTGAAACAGAGAAATAAACACGTGACCACACATCAAGAATTTTTGAATTTCACTTCAGTCTGACATGATGTCCTTTAGTAAACTTCTACATCTTTGTAGTCAAGACATTATTTACTTACTTGCTAATTTTATAGATTTTTTTAAAACAGATTAACCTGGTTGTACTGGAAGATAATAAATCCTTGGTGAGCAAGCAAAAATTTCCCATTTATACAATGCTTTGAAGCCAGAAATGGCTAGATAATGTGTCCTCAAGATGACACAACAGGGAAATAGCTTACTTGATAAGGATATTCACATGATCTAAAACTCAGAGTCACAATGCACAATGAGTTTTTTATTTTGGGATAGCCTCAAGGATATGACGAGCAAATTAAAGCTGTTTCTACTTTGCTCCCTCACATACCTTTTCTTTCTTCCTCCTCATGCAAGACTATGAAATTAATTGCTGCCACAATTTTGACCTAGTAGAGTTTCTATCTTTAGTTCAGCAGGACCTAAATATTATCTCCAAATCTCAGAACACTATAAATAATTCCTGCTATTTCTTACCTGCCATTAAAAACTATGGAAGCCCCTCAGAGATTTTGTACAGCCCTGACTGGGAAGTCATTTCTCACTCTGCTGAAATTCAGCCTCACAGTAACAACTGTCCACATAGCAGAGCACAGGACAGGCAGAAGTTTTAAATAACCTTCTCTAGCAGAGCTTCCCCCTGCTCCCTGAAATCTCAGCTGATTTCAGCTTTTTCTGTCATTTCAACAGCACTTTGGGCCCTTTCTTATTTCTGTTCTTTCCACTCAATTCAGTTGTCTGTTAAACAAGGGAAGTTTCTCCCTACTGGCCAAAATTCTAATCTATGATTATTCCCCAAGACCTGAAGCTGAAACTTCCCTCAGTTTAAGTTGCCCTTTTTAGCTTAGAAACAAGACAGTACATTTAATAACATATCAAGCCAAGTACAAAATATTTCTCCTGTGTACGTACATGTTGATTTCCTTCACAGAACTACCACTGCAATAATTGTTTATTTTTAAAACCAACTTTGTGCAAGAGAAGACTACCTTAAAATGCCTTAAGCTTTTTCTTAAATAAAGTACTTATTTGCTAATATGAGGGAACGCAGTATATTTTTCCAGGAGATCTGAAGTTAGCAACAACATACTGACGAATTAAACATAGGACCATGGTAAATGCACTTCAGGGAAAGGATACTACACTGAAAAAGCTCTGCAAGGGTTTTGCCTTCGTGTATCTATCCATTATCACACATCCTTGTTTTTCCACTTCGGAACTGTGCTTTTGGTTTTGGGGTCAGGGGAGCATTTTATTTTATGGGACAAGAGAAGTAAGGGAAATACAAAATTATCCAAGGCGTTAAAGCTGCTTAAAAGCATCTAATGCCATAAGCTGCTTTCAAGGTCTTCGATCTGTTTAAAGGAGGAGGGGGACCAAAAAAAACACACAAGCAAAAAGTATTTCTGAAGCAAAATAAGCCTTGGTGAAATAGTGGTTCAGGAGGCATACTGATACAAACTTTCAAGGGGAACATTTCTAATATTTGGGGGCAAAGATATGAAAACTCAAGATTAGCTTTCAGGAAGATCCAGTGGTGGAGTTGATGTCATCAAGGGCACAATTTACTCTTGGTGACGAATGGTTCCAGCTCTGGACTAGCTTTGGACAACTGTTTCTAACAGCACAGCTGAAAAGGGAGAGGTGAGGGGAAGCAGAATAGGCAACCAAATACAGTAACAGAAAGGCTGCAAGCACAAGCACATGCAGCAGGACACCTCAAGGCACAAACACAGGAATAAGTCTGCCCCATGGACCTTCCAGGGCAAGACATTTCCACACTGACAAAATCTGATCTTTTACCATAATGTTACTGAGCTTCCACATCTGGTATCAAGCACAGGCAGAGCTGCCCTTGAAAAGGCATTTCCTTTAATTATTACACTTTTATTTAACTGCCACCACTAACATTCTCAGTTGTGGTTTTATCTCATGGCTAGATAAATATGGTTAATCTTGGCAAAAAATGTCAGACAATATTAATATCTGAAAGATGTGATGTTATATTATGAATAAATGCATCTTGTAGTTACAATTTCCTAAGCAATAAAAATACTCTAGCCTTAGGAATTTACCGGAGAGCAGCTAGCATTGCACAGTCTGCATGTTAGAACTGCACTGATAGCCTCTATTTTAATTCTCTCTCCTTAGGAAAACACTGGAAATTAAAATACTGTCCAAATACTGTTAAGGTTTTACAAAATATGTCTTTCCTTAGTTCCTGGAAAAAGAGACAACAACCCCTACTCTTTTAAAATAACATTTGTAATTATTTTAAAGGTAGATTCTGTTGCGTTGGTAGACCTGAGCAGAGCCTCATTACTAAACAACAGTGTTACTCTGTATTCCATGCCAGCAAGCATTCAAAACCTACTACATAAGCAAGATGAATGCTGGGAATTTTCTATCAGGAATCTAGATCGAAGGGCCTTTGACAGCTTTTGAAATTGGGCCTTCAACTGTTCTCAGATCTCTGTTTACCACCCATCACCTATCTTGCACTACTGACAACGTTCCAGAGCTCAACCATCCCAGTTCTCTGCACTTTATACAGATGTATCGAATAAACCACATGATGCCTCCGGTATTTTCGGTGCCTGTAACTGAGNAAATAAACCACATGATGCCTCGGGTACGGAATTTGAAGCAACCAGTATTTTCGGTGCCTGTAACTGAGTAACTGATGGACTTTCACTTGCATAAGCACTTACAAACACAAATTACCCAACACAGGGGACAAAACAGGAGCTTGCAACACCAGGGGAACCACGACGATTGTTCAGGTTGTGTTGTGTTCTTAAATGGCTTGAAATTCATGTTAAGTTAGAACTAGAAAAGACATTTTAGGGACTCTCCACAAGATCAGAATCAATGTGATTGACTGAAGTGGACAAAACTCTCCCTTGCTCTCAGTGCACTCTTACATTACAATCACTGAGTCATGGTTATTTTTCCAAAGGACTGCAATCCACACTTCCCATTCCAACTCTGCTCACGAGGATTTGCTTACTTATTGCCCCATGACCATGTAAAAGGCAAATGACCTATACTAGGCTAGATATAAGACGATGGCAACTGTATATAACCCAATACACAGCTCAGCTGCAGGGGACAGTCACCTTTCAGAATAAAACTTCAGATGTTCAACCCAGACCAACAGAAAGAAAACAGCACTTGAGGTGTTTTTCTGTATCACTGTTACAGTTAAACTGAACAGTCAAAATGGTACTGGACAATTCCCATTAGGAGGCAGCATCAAAGGGCTGCAGGGCTCATGGGTCTACTCACCAATCAACATCTACTCTGCTCCTGCACAATTTCACAAGAAGACAATTTGGCTAAAACTTCGGCAAATTTTAGCACAATTAGCCCAGAAGGAGATAGTTTCATTTGCTTTTTTTAAAACACTGCCCAAATTCTAAATTATGCTGGAATGTTTTCCTAGCTAAGTAAATCATCATCTTTTGTTTGCTATTTCTGCAGTTACTGCATATTGTTCATCAGCTAGCTCTTCAGTGACCTTTTTCACTTTTAACCTTTCCAGAAACAAAGTATTTCAGGATTATTTCAAAGTCAAACTAGTGAAATGTAAAGTTATTTTTATGCCTGTATTGAGCTGGTCATTACTATCTGACATTCAGAGAACAATTAAGGACATACAGGCAAGGTAATTTTTCCTAATTAGAACAGTATCTGTACAGTCTGAGATTACTTCTTCCAAGCTTGAAACTGAAATCTGCTTCTTCAGTGAAAAGGTTGTTTCCTCTACCTAAAACTCACAGGCAAAATATATCACTTTGCTAGACTGTGGGAACTGAATGCATTTATATTTATAAAAACAGCATGAAAGCATTTTCGAAGTGAAAAGGAGAAGTGAAAAGGTATTTTGATGACTCAGAATAAAAAAATGCTTGAAGAAAAGGTTATGCATAAATTAGACAAGGTCAGTGCTGGGAGACTTGGTTTTCACTTCTCTGGACACCAATATTTACCTACCTAAACAATCAGAAGTGAAATCATTATTCATTATGATAAAAATTACTACAATGAGGAATCATCATTATTTCCATAATAAACATTTTCTTTAAAAGGGTGGTTCCAATTCAAATAAACCATTTCAGCTCAACTTTGAATTGAGGAACATGGAAAAATATCTGCTTTTAAGGCCACAGAAATGCCCGTTGTAATTCACGTCAGCAGCACGAAAAATAGGTCTAAAGGCAGAAAAGCAAATAAATTCTGCCCTCTAAAAACAACGTCAACAGCACAATTTTGTGTTTCTATTTTTTCAGGTGAAAAAATGTGGAAAGAAGGACATCATCTTATTTGCTCACTTCCGATTTCAAACGCCATTAAAATGCCACAGTTTCTAAGCTCTACTTAGAAACGCTTCCAGTAATGCTTCATTTTCACCATCTGATGCCACTCAGTGATAAGAAGCAGAGAGACATGGAAATCAATAGGCAACACTCACTGAAGTAGCGGGGGTTCTGATGCACTTGACAGTGGATAACACTGTGCCCTAGGTAAGAGAAACCACACCCCTACCCTGCCTTCACTGCACCTCGTCAGGAATTTCTACCAAAACAGAAATCGATCAACCATTCCTCAAACTATTATTTGTTGCAAGGGCTCAGTCCACACCAGTGGTGAAGGCTCACACCACCAGCTGTTCTGGATGCCACCTTCCCATGCAGTAATGATTTCTGGTTTGTGTGGCATGACCTCACCACTCTTTAGAAAGCTCTGCTTCAGAAGACCGGAGAAATATTTCAGAAAATGGCTGTAATAACAACACAAAATTATTACAGAATCTATTTTTGAAAAAAAAAATATTCTGGAGCTTTTAGCTTCATGCTTTTCCCCCCACTCTGTACCGCTCAATCATTAGCATATTCATATTTTCTGGATCGTGCTATCAAAATCTACATAACAGAGATGAACTCCCTCACACAGCAAATACGTGTGAACATCTCTTAGCAACAACCGGTCATGAGCCAGCAAGGAAACTTAACAGTGATCCCACTTAAAACATCCTACTTATGCATACCAAATGATAATGCCATCAGTAAAAATCCAAACTGTTCACTAAAGCAGCATTCTCCTGAATGCTTGAAATTAAATCTTCCCCACAGAAGCCAGACACCAGAAGGAGCTGTGCTTCGTCCTTGACAGCCATTCCAAGAACACTTGCAAGGGAACAGTAACGTGTGCTTCTGTCCCCAACTGCTTCACTTCCAAAATTCACATTCAGGCACTGCTTAAAATTCACTATGCACAGAATGTGCCTACATTACCATCACCAGAGAAATAAAATAAGAGGAAGAAGGAAAATAATACCAGTCTTCTGTGTTACTCAACCACGTGGAAAAGTAATTTTGCCAGTCTAATACAGGTAGCAATCACGGCAGCAACAAAAATCAGACTTACCAACTGGCCTCTACAAGGTCTGAAAAACAGGAGCAAGCTTGATGTCAGCAGCCTCCTAATCGCATGTGTAACAGCAATATCCCAGTGATATTGAGGTTTTCTTAGTCAGGCCAACTACATCCACTCCTCCAACTGAATGGAGGGTGCCATTAAGTTAAATTAAAAATCTGATCTCCCAGTAAGCCTAGTCTCTTCTCTCCTCTGCCCCATAAGGCCTGTAGGGGTAATCAGAGCAATATTTACAAGTGTAACTCCTCTCCTTTGCCACTATAACGTTCATTGCTTCGAGGAACATGAACCTCTAAAAAGTCAAGTCACATTTATACACCTACAGATGAACTGGGTGAGTTATTTTATGCACACACTTTTTTTTCTGGTATTTATATTGGCCAGAAGGCTCAGCTCCTCATGGCTCTGAGAGTTACACAGAGGGTTAAAAAAAACTCCAACACTTTCTCTTTTTACTATATGCGTAGAACACAGTTAACTTTATGTAGCATACTTCTCAAAGGGCTGCTATACCTTAGATAACAGGCAATTAAGTATTCACAGATCTATTTGGGGTAGATGGGAAGAGAACACTGCCATTAAGCATAAATCAAGAAGAGATGAGTGAACTAGTTCAGAAAGATGAATAGAAATAAAGTCTGACCTGACTCTCTGTGGAATACACAGACCACACTAAGAAGAGGGACCAGAATTAATTTCACAAAAGTGAACTTCCCCCAAACAAGGTAATAAAAAAGACAAAAGCCAAAGGTGCTGTGCTGAGGAAGTGAAATGTAACGGAAAAAACAGCAACAAGGCAAGCAATGCCTTCATTAAATTCAGTCCTTTTTCTTGAAATACTTCTTTAAAGAAGGCAGTGAGTTTCAATTGGTTGGAATGTACCAAAGAGGGACACTAACTGCTTGTTACCAAACTGACGGCTTCTTAGTAAAACAGACTGAAAAATACCTTCAAAAATACTTTTGAATAGAACTTGCATCTCAAAGAAATGCATCTACATATTCTTGGAAAAAAAGATGTTACAGTTTTTAAGAAAATGCACTAAATACTTCTTTAATGCAGCAGTTAGTGCTTCTACTAAGTGGAAAAACTAAACCTGCCTCAGCTCATTACTTTTTCCATGGCATCTAACATCTTCTGAAGTATTCCTCTATCATCATGCTTTTGTCAACTTCTATTTGACCTTAAGTCAAAAACAGATATGCATTTTTCATCTTGAATCCTTCAATACACACAGACTTGTTTGAATTACAATAGTTTCACTGAAAATTATGTTGCCATTCAGCTAGCTGTGACAGAAATAACTGTCTGAATTACTATCTAGGGGAAGCAGCCCTCCACTAAAGTTAAGACCATTATCTCTGCTAGATACTTTATTCAAAATCATCCAGCTTCAGTGTGGGTTGTATAGCTTCGTCACTTTTTTGGTACTAGCATACCTCATATTGAGTAAAAAGGAAATTATTCTTAAATACTCAACACAAAATGATCAAAATGTTTCATAGCTTATCAGTTCAATCCTTTCATATTCATTTTAAGCATATACCCCGTAGAAGTCTCTGAAATTGTAAATAGTAGTCTTAAGAATATTACTTGGTAGGTTTTGATGGCTGTTATCAGGCATTAAAGCATTCAACAGAGAAGTTATAAGCCATTCTTCTTCATATATTGCACCACTTGAACATTACTCATACCTCAGGAACACAGAAGTTCTTAGCTGATTTCCCAGTGATGGCTTAAGCAAAGTATTTGTTTGTTGGAGAGTTGAACAGGACAGTTATTGTCCAGGTGGGATTCTGTGAAACCACACATCAATAACTTGGGAGTAGTTTCAATCAAATGCTCTAAATAATAAACTTAGAAATAATGCAGTCTCTGTGAATAACTCAAGATAATGTGAATCACCTACCTGCTGATCAGGTATTTTGGCAACCACTAAAAACTGAAGATGGTAAATGACATCACAGACACAGGCTGGCCACCACCAGTACAGCGTTCTAGAAGATTTCAAAGAACTTCTCACTTAAAGTCTGCCATAATGCTAAAAGCACACTATGTTCATAAATTGGAAAAGAAAGTATACAAAAAGAAACTGGGTTAAATCCAGATGGATACTTTCAGATAAAAATCCCTTACCAATAGTCTAAAGTAATAAAATTCTGCAATTATTCTGTTCTAAACAATTAAAAACATCTAAGATGCATAATCTAATAGAATGTAGTCAGAGAATAAGGCAGAAGCCCCTCTCTGCCGATCCAAGTAATTATGTATGCCATTCGTTGTTATGCAGCTGAACTGACTCAAAGTTCTGCATTAGCCCTCATATTGCAGCCCCTTTTACAGAGAATTGCCAGCTTGAGTCTACTCCCACAGTGCAACGAGCACGCCATGAAGTGGCTGTGAATCACAGATGGTGCCAGCAGAGATCTCTCCATTCTCAACTTTAGTCATTCTGCAGGCAGGGAAATGCACTGGCTGCAGAGCACCCACCTCCTGCAGCTTCAGCAGCAGCCCGACTCTGCTTTGCCACAGACCATCACCTGCCACTGCCTGGCTCTTTTGCCTGGAGACGTGCTCTGTGTTCACTGCACACTAAATCCCTCGTGCACTGCTGACACTGCAGCACTTCTTAAGACCTACAGATTAAGCCACTTATCCCCTGTCTCGGTCTGCAAGGCAGTTCTCATTCACAGGTGAACTCTGAGCAGGCATCAAGGGCACAGCGTGAATTAATCATGTGCCACACCTGGTAACGCTTCAGGTTTTCTACCTCGTAACTATTTCTGCAGATGGTATTGTCAAGGAACATGGAAATCACTATACAAAAAATAGAATCAGAAGTTTCACTTTCTGAAAGTGGCAGGATGAAATATTTCAGCATACCTAACATTCAACATTTTAAAGTAGCCATTCGACAATATGGAAGCAGAAAGTATTTGATACCATTAGCACGTGGTTCCATCTGTTTTAAAACTTAGTTCCTCAAAAGTCTGATGTTGCTTCTATATTATGCTGAAGAAACAAAATTTATTGGTCTCTTGGCCAGCAGCACTATAGGAAACATCCTGTTCTTCCTTCCTTTTCATGACTAACTCCCTGCACGTCCAAAGGAAATCAGAAGCGCTAGCCTAGCCAACTAGAAATACCAAGTACCTTTACTAGAAATCAGGACAAATATTCCCACGGCACAGAGTGGTGCAAAGCACTGGGTTAACATAATGGCTAAACAGGGGAAAAACAAGAAAAATCCCTCCAAAGTACTTAACCAGCTCAGTGTTAAAAGAGGCCTGGAACACAGTGCTGAGACAACAGCAATATCTGTATGACAGACCTCTGGCCACTAAAATCAACACTGATTGCAACATGAAAAAGCAGACTTCCTAAGACAACTTGCCAGGGAAGGATCTGTTGTGAAGCAGCAAAGGAGTTTGGGCAGCACAGGCAGTGCTGAGTACAGAACACAGCTGTGCAGCACAACTGCAAATGCTTTGCTGCTGCCTTGCCAGGAGAGCATACCAATACCCTAGAAGGCGACGGCATTTCTGTTGTAGATGTGACCTACATACAGAAATCATGTCTTGTAAGTCTTGTCTGCAGTGCCAATATACATTATTCAGCGCATAGCCAAATTTCTTCGTGTTCTCTGAAAATTCAGGATGAACTTTGCTATGGCTGTGTGCCTCCTCCTCCCATCACTTGTGCAGAATTGGTATTTACCCATGTTGAAAGCTGTCAAGGGGCTGGTACATCCACACCAAAAAAGTTAAATTTAGTGAAAATGTAAAGCCAGTTCTGCTACACTACAATACAAAAATAACACCTGTTCCTCCAAGGAGAAAGTGTATTTCCTCTTGCTTTCCTTCAACCTGGAACAAACCCGCCTCCACCCTTACCTGTCTCCCACCCTAGACTGCCAAAGCTGTCACGTGGCTGTGATCTTCAGCAGGAATGGGCAACGGTTTGCTGAACGGTGTATCTGAACTCAGCAGGATTAGCTGAGACTCTGAATTTTGAATTTCACTCCATACAGTGAGTAGATGCATACATGCACATACACACACAATATAGCACGTGTACGTATACACACACAAATATGGTACAGAAGAAACACTAATTTGCTCTGAACAGTTGCTTGATGAGTGGAAACAGTAACCCAAGGTTATCTGAAGTGTGTTAGCACTGTTAGAAATGGCAGAGTTTATAACAAATATGAAGACCTGCAATGCTTACTTCACCCTTACCTTCTTTCTACCTCATCATGAAATATTTTAAGCTTCAGAGAAAAAAAAAAAAATCATAGCAGATTTCAGGCTACAGTCTTAACTAACATCTTGTATTGGCTACTTAACAGCTCATTATCATGAAATATGCTAACACTTTTGCATTTATAAGACTTAAACAGCTTAAGGACCATCTCCGCAAACAGACATATCAAGGAGGAAATATTTTTGTTATCTTGGCAACATCAGAAAGAGTGGAAAAAACCCAAACCTATGACACTAGCAGTTATTACCTATTGAAAGTTTATGATCTGAGAACAATGCTCCTAAAAATGTACTGCATAAATTAAAGACAAAAATATTCATAGATCAGCTAAAAAAGAGGCATAATAGTTCTCTTCAATTTACACTTTTATGAAAAGTTTGACACTGAGTAGTAAGGTAAAAAACAGGATATCCCTAGACTTCCTGACTTTTAACCTCAATGGCTTTTTATTACTGCATAAACTGAAATACTGGCCACTGTTACTAAGCACTATTTTCTTAGCTAAAAAGAACATAGCAACATAAAACTACACAGGCACATTCAAAAAGGACTTTGTACAAAAGGCTCTTTGAAAAGAGGTTTTTATTAGGGGTGTTCACATTTACCACTTGGTAAATGTTACAAACCAGACAAATACTAGACCATATCAAAGTGAGAATTTGCAATATTATGGAATTTAAATTATAAATTAATTATCTGAATCTAATTCAGATTGGTGCGTGTGCACTCACCTAAGCACGACAGGCAACTGCAATTTTGTAGTAGAATATATTGCCTCCTACATGCAAACAGCAACCTAGCACACCAACTACTACAGCGTAAGGGAACAACAGTGTACCATGCCTGGTTTTCTCTTGAAAGCCAGCAAGCATAGACAAAATAAACTTTAAAAGCAAAGTTCAAAAAAATTCCAAGACAATTCACCCCTACACAATAGTGGGATCAAAACTGGAGCAAGTCCACTTTTTTCCAACTAGTGTGTATCACGTAAAACTGCTCATGCATATCATGAAGCCTCAAATTTAAAACTGAGCTAAAAATGTATTTTGTTTTTCTTTCCAGGCTCTTTAACCATAACCTACACTGAATAAGGTGAAGTCACCAGCATACAATATCCCACCTTCAGTATCTCCTGAGCAGCTGGTTCTCCAGGACCCAAAGAGGTGCAGGAAAAAGGATGAGAGGAAGAAGAGAGACAGGGAGGCAGCAACTCAACATCAAGAGATCTCTACCATGGTGCCATACAAAGCAGACAATGATATTTATCGCTGAAGCAGGCTCACAACATGAGCTACTGTCCGTGACCACTGTCTGCAGAACTCGCAGACAGCTTGTAATTGGCATCTATTCTCAGCCACACAGAGCAAATACCAAGTTATTTTGAGACAGTTAAAACAAAAAGTCAACAACAAAAAACTGTCACCATTTAACATTTTCCTATATAAGCTGGGAAAACAAAACCATTTATAAATTTTCTTTCCCTGTTTACTTCTCTCCCTTTACTAAATATTTTACTAAATCCTCAGGCAAGGTCTGTGCCTACCAAAATACTAGACATGCAGGCTATTCTTCGTGCTCTTTCCTGCTCTGTGGCCTAGAGGGAGAAATACTTATTATGCTGTTCTCCTTAGAGCCAGCAAAAGCACTGCTGGAGGCAGAAATACTCCATCACCTGTGGGAACTGGTGTGTACAGCAGGTCTGCACATGAACTTCCCTGGGCAGCATAAATGCTCGGAAAAATCTCTACCAAATGGCTTTGGAGGCAATCTGGTATTTACTAGTGATCTAACACTTCTAAATATTTTGCATTTAAGGTTTTGTTTATTTATTTTAAATAAGGAAAGGGATGAAAAGTGAAATATTATCTCACCCATTAGTGACTGTTCATAGCACAATGCTGGGCAAAATCCCTCCTTCAAGAAAACAGGAAAAGAACTTTTTACTCTTCAAAATCAGGCCTTTTATCCCGGATCTTGCACATTCTTAACCAGTGTCTTAATGGGAGTTTTGTTGCATCACAAAAAGGAATACAAGCACAATACAGGAACACAGAAGATGCCATCAAAAAAAAACCTGTCAGCCTCTGTCCACTCAATTTGTAACTGACAGAGTGTTAAGAAAAATAAGTGGTTCATACAAGTTTCAATCTACAATTTACTGGTGAAGAAAGAACAAGATTAAACAAGTAAGGAAAAATTTAGACTACAATTTGCATCTCTGAGCAGCATGACAGTTATGCAGCCCAACAGTCCACATCATTCATTTGGACGTGTGAAATACCCTGTGGAGAGGTTTGAATCTTAAAGTAGTTCTCTCAAAGTAATGGATGAAATAGTGCATGATAAACCAACTTGTCAGGAATCCTTTTACAGCTATTCCAACTGGAAATAAGCAGCCCTCTCAAGGAACAGCAAAAGAAAAATAGTTATGTCTGATATGCTTTGTCTCTAAGCCAGAAGAAACTAGTCTGAAAAGCCTATTTACAATCTTTAAGGCATGTTTTAATGCAATGGGACAGGGAAAGATTCCTCACAACTCCCAGGAACTAACTCCACAGGAGAGAAAACAATAGTATTTACAGGAGAAATAGAAAGGCCAACAGTAAAAACTGATATAATTGACATTCTTAATTGGCCCAACGGGAAAGTTATTACAACTTTTTCCAAAGGGATTTCAGAGTGTGCTGTATAATAAAACAGGGTAAAAAATTCTCACATCTACACTTAAGGGAATTAAATACATTCTAAATCTAACATGAACCTAAACTAAAGATTTTTTCTTTTATAGACTATAGCCTGTTTCTCCTCTTATGTGGATAAGACACTGGTAACTTACATATAATTGGCCTTTGCTGTAGATACAACATTTTGATATGGAGTTTCCTGTTTCAATTAAAGTCAGTGGAATTATCCAGGTGAAGACTGATAGCTTAGTCAATTATTAAGGTTTGGACAAATAGTTCCTGTTGATAACGATAACAATAACAAAAGAATAAGCATTAGCAAGGAACTGAACATTTCAGCAAATAACTATACTCACTAAACACAAGAGCTGGCAGAAAGCCAACAGCTGGCTTTCGGGATGTAGAGTCTCCCTCTGATATCACTGTCACTTTCATATTTTAAGGTGTGATTTAAGGGGAAACCTGGTGCTGACTGAAAACCAACCTTTAAGCTACTAAAGATTTCTGTGAAATCAGCACTTTGGAAAGCTCTAGATGAGAGCAGACTTATAATCAGGATACAGCTTGTAAACAACGCTGAAGACTCCTTTTCTTATCAGCACCAGGATTGTGTTTGATGCCCGGCTCGACTCCACTCTGCCCTCGCAAGGTTCATTTAAGTGGAGGAGGTGAGAGAGTTAAAAGAGGCGCTGAAGAGCCAAACCAAGGCACTGGTTGTCCCTCGGTCCCTCAGCCCACGAGGCCACAGACCCTGCAGCTCCCCTGCCCAGGCAGCACGGGCAGCTCCGTCAGACCATGCTGGCTTCACTTTCACTTCTGAAATCCATAACCAACATTTCCACATCGTGTTCTGAACACTCAGTAGAGGTTTCAGTTTGGAAAGGAAAATTACGGCTTGTTCCCTTTTCCATTTTGAGCTAATCTCTGCCTGCCTGGTTACACTAAATCACGCTGGATTTCCAGCTACCAACATGCTGCATCTTCCCATGCTGAGGGCTGTCCCTCAGGCAACTTCAGTATCTTTAAACATTTCCTAAACCCCCTTTTTTTTTTTGCAGGGCACTTTTGTTACACATTAAACATGAGTCACATCTTATCAGCAGTACCTTTCGTAGCCATCTCCTGTTTTCAGAGGAATAGGAAAGGGAAAAAACACATCAACCATCAGCTAAAGCTGTGAAGACAGCACAAATCCAATTTGGATTTTTCTTCTTACGAACTGAAAGTCATTAAGAACCAGATGCTTACTACATTAAGAAGCCTTTTCTTCCATCGAGACACTGACAAGTGAGGTACATAACTCTTGTAAATGCTAAGCAAGAGGGTTCCTCAGAAAAAGAGGAAATAAAAAGTATGGAGCTGCTGTCTATAGACAGGACAGAATGTAAGCAACTCCATGGTGTGGTAATAACATATATTAAAGTACGCAGCATGGTTAAAAGCTGAGAAATAAATACTCTTCAAATACCAAAGCTAATGAGGATTTTATTCTCACCAGTTTTATTTTCAGTATTAGCTCAATAAAGAACTGGAAATCCTAATTGCTATGAATTAAAATTTGAACTTGTATGAATACACACAGTATCAAGTGTGCAATGCTGGATTCTACTGCTGAAAACTGAACCGGTCAGTCGTACAGATATTAACTTCCAAAGTCAAACCTCGTCTTTCAGCCAACAATCCTGCAGTTCTGTAAACAGTTTTTTAACTAAGAGTAATAACTTTACTATGAATAGATTTCTCTTCACTGTGCTCTTCACAACTCAGAGGAGCAGAAAATTCTCCAAATGGTCATACTGCCCAAGGTGAAGAAAAGAGGTCTGAAGAACAAAGGCTTGAGTTATTATATTGCACTGAAATGTTCCTCCTCTGTGCTTAACCCAGCCTTTTATATACACATAGGAAGCCAAAGAACTCAATTTTCTGGGGTTTTTCCATCAATTAAAAAGGATTTTCCTGTAAAAATCCCCCTAACTCATTCTATTTTGGCTAGCTGAGAAATTTTTTTTCCATCCCACTTGTTACTCCATCCTGTTCTTCCCTTTTCTGCATCATCTCTTGTCCCTTCCAGGAATTTATCTTTTGATGGGCCACTGCAGCAGCTGCATTTTTTGCTCTCTTCCACTTCCCCCTCTCATCTTCCTGACTGCAAGACTACATTTTACTATCACAATTTAATGAAACACAACTATAATTTCACTGTATAACTTACCATTTATACCTGGTCTATCAGCTGTCAATGAAAAAGAGGACTGCAAGAGACCATAAAATGCTATTTCATGCGTATATTTGCAAGGTAACTTACAGTACACAGCATATAAAAACTGTGGCAGAAGACTTATGAACTAATTCTGCAAGAATTTCTCTGGTAATCTACATACCCAAAAATAAATGAGATGCTGTTTTAAAAAAAAAAAATTAAAATCAAATTTTACAACTCAAATTGTGACACACAAGTTTTATGTAAGACATCAGAACCGACCTACAGTGCAAAACAATTATTTTTTCAGTTTTATTACAGTGTTTATCCAGCACAGAAAATTAGGTCAGACTCTACCACCTGGGTATGTCAACCAACAAGCCAGAAAATGTGTAACTCAGCCCAGTAGTGTTTAGAGCTACTTTTTGTGCATGTTACATGAAATAGATACAGCAGGGGATAAATTCAGAACTCTCCGTGGCACCTACTCTATCAGGCACTTCAAGTGCTGTTTAGTGAGATTCCAACAATTCCTTTCATACTTAAATTTTAAAAATCTTCTCTGTACCTCTTGACATTTATTCTAATGAAGTCCAATGCCATACAGAGACTTCTGAAACAGACAAACTGGCACAAAGTTGATTTCTCTGTGCCAAATCTGTAATTTACTAAAGAGATGTGCTAAGTCACCAGGAGATTTGAAAGGACTAAACCTGTTTTATTCCCCAGATGGCATTACTAGCCAGCTGTCTTCTCTCTGTTTGCGCCATTATCTCAGACTGCCAGGTCTACAAAACCTGTCGTGATAACTGTCTAGCTATCTAGCACTCACTAGTTTCAGTAATGGCTAAAGGAAAGCAGTTGAAAACAAGATCAAAAGTGAAAACTAGCATGCAACTGATATGTAGAAAACAAAATACCAAGGAGAAATATCTGGTAGGGTTGACCACTGAGGAGGGGATCTACTTCAGGGATCCAGAAACAGTTCAGCATCTACTCCGTAAAACTGATCAGCACAATCTAGACCAGGCTACAAGAGCAGTCCAAAATTAGCTTTTTAACTTTTTTCCTAAATAAATAAGGAAAATAGTACTAAAACTGAAATCACAGATGGAAACTTTTACTGGTGCCATGTTCGGAGAAACTCTGAATAACCACAGGAATTGTCAAAAATGTTAGAATACGAAGTTTGAAAAGAATAAAGACACGTATGGGTGCGAGAGAAGGTGACATCTGCACAGACCTGGAGAGTCAGGCCTCCAAGACTGCCAACACTGATCCACTGCCAAAGTAATAAATTCACCTTAAGGTTTAAATAAACTAAGTCTATCAGCATTTCATATAACTTGAACTACCAAAAGTTACACTACACCAAAGATGAAATATCTCATGAAGAGTAGCAGGAGAAAGGGAAGTACATTAAATCTAAAAATAAATGTACCAACAACTTATCTTGTAGCTTTTAGCACAGAAAACAAAATTCTGCCATATATGGCTTTATGCTAAAGATTCTGTGTATTTAGAAAGTCAATTCTCTTCTGTTATCCAGACAACCTATGGCTCATTTACACGTGTGCATGCATAGGAATACACAAATATGGTTAATGTACACTAGCCAAAATTCAAATATGACATCTAACAGGTCTGAATAACAGCTGTCATCACTATGAACTTTAGACTGTTTTTTGGGGGTTTTTTTAATGCATCCTAGGAGCCTTTCCTAAGCCCTTCAATGGCATTTAAACCACCAGTCAAATGTGTTGAGGACAACAAATACGTATCATGCTTTTGTTGAATCAAAACATCATCTGCACCAATTCCTGGAAACAACCAACCCACTTAACTACAGAAACTGATTCTCTTCTTACAGAGAAGTAAACCATTGTCACAGTTCTAAACAACAAGGGAAAAAAACCCCCACCAATATAAAGGTACGTTGTATTTTAAAGGTATGGTGTATCTTAATGATCACCCTGTATTACTAGAGCAGTACATATTTATCACCAGTATTCTATTACCTTGAAGAAAATAAGGTTGCCTCTTAAGAAAAAGTCATCTTCAACTGAAGGGTCAACACTAATTCTTCAATAAAGGGTGCAGTGAAATGTGTATGTAGCTATTCTGTGACAGCACCACAGAAATCTTGACAGTGTTTAAAAGCTTTTTCATAATAAAGAAAACACATTACAAAACCCATGAAACCTTATAATGTACCACAGACCTACAGTGTGTTTACTGCCACTTCAGGAATGGATCCACCATGCAGACCAAGGAAGTTTCTGTCCTCTAGTTTTATTCTCCAAATTCCCTCTTGTACCCTGTGTCAGGAAGATGAGAGGGAGGACTGCAAAAGGGACAAATCTATTATTTCATTGTTCCGCAGATGCCTTCTTTCTTTGCCTTCTAGAATTGGCACATTTGGGATCCCAGCCACACTGAGACAGTGCCTTCTGCTAAATAGGAACTACAAAAATCAGGATTGAGCACAAAAAAGGAGAAGAATTGTAATTAGAAACAAAAATTAGGTTAAATTTCTGGAGAAGTGGGACTCCCAAGGGACTCAGCTTTGGCCCAATTCTGTTACCTTTTACCAATGACTTCAGGAAAAGTGAAATTAGGTCAAGTCCATAGAATTTGAATTGTCAACATGAAAATTTATTTTACTAAATTTACTTTCTTTTCTAATTAGTCTTGTATTTGAAAAATTCTCTATACTCCCAACATATTGCTGCTACTTCCTGCTTTCAGTGGATTACTGCAATTCTAGTAATGACAGAGCAAGTTATCTGGGAGTTACAACACACATTCTCAAATGACAATCTCACATGATCAAATACTAAGGCAGGACAGACCCTTTCCACCAAAAGCACTGAAATGCAGTTACCAAAACCCTTGGCTTTAGTTCTGGGAACACTGTGAAGGGCAGTAACTTTCAAGTCTCCTCTGTTACACTGGCTTTCTCATTTCCTAATATACCTCTATCTTCTAAGCAGCTTAAAAGTGAAAACAAAAGAATATGCCATGCATCCTCCTCATTTTGCAGTGGGTTTTGTTAAAGTCACCATGAACTGAGGCTGAACCCCCTACAGCTAGCAGGGGTGCTCCTGAGGACTGGCCAAGGACATTTACAGCAGGGTTTGGTCTCTAACTGCAGCAGCACTGAGAAACTCACCAACATCAGGGCACCTCCCAGATACGATCTTCTGCATGTTCTGTTCTTCAGCTCCCAGTATGTGCACATTTTCAGTTCTAACACCTTCTTTATAACTGAATGAGAAATTTTTATTTCAGTTGACATTATTTGCCTCTTGCAAGCTTTTCCTCGATGACATTTACTCATTTTAATTAGATACTTAAATGTTTGGTCTGTCTGGCACCACTGCTGATGGGCAGGGGAAAAAAAGAAAAGAGTAGGAACAATAGTCCTTGGTTTTTCTTAACCTCAATTTCCATTTTCTTTTCATACGCTGTGGTTTAATCCCAGTCATCAATAAAGTTCTATGCAGACACTTGCTCATACACCTCTCCCCTATGGTGGGATGGGGAAGAGAACTGGAAAAACAAAGATTAGAAAACAAAGTAAAATATAATGATGATGATAACAATAATAGCAATGAAAGGGGAGACAATGAAGAGAAGGGAGATAGAGAAATAAAGACAAGCGATGAACGTGAGCACTGCTCACTACAGGCTGACTGTCTTGGAGAATAGAGTATTGTCATAGAATCACCCCATGGCCTGCTTGATTTCTAGTGTACCGTTAAATTGCCCAGCCTGGCCCCCAGCAGCAACTGGCACCTCCCAGCCAACTCCCCCAGTTTATATACTGAGCATGATGCTCCATGTTAGAGAATATTCCTTTGGCCACTTCAGGTCAGCTGTCCTGGCTCTGCTCCCTCCCAAACTCTTGTGCACCTGCTTCGCGGCAGAGCAGGGGAAAATGAAAAGCCTTCGACTTAAATTAAGCCCCACTGTGCAACAACTAAAACATCAACGTGTTATCAACATGATTCTCATACTAAGTCCAACACACAGCACTGCAGCAGCTACTAGGAAGAAAAATACCACTATCCCAGCCAAAACAGGACACCAATACCACCTTCCAATTCCAGGGTCAAACAGCAGCTCTACATCTGAGCTAACTCACTGTACAGGTTCTAGTGTTGCTCCACTCAGTGACATTTAGAATTGTGAAGGGAGTGCTGTCCTTTAAAAAGGACCTACTAGACAAACACAGATTTTTTTTTTTTTTAATTTTTAGTTTACGACTTACTTGGTCAAACAAAATAAATGGCAATTTCTCCAGCCTCACAGGCCTCTTGCAGAAATGACTAATAATTGCTGCTATTAAAGGAGCTAACAGTGAAAGCATTATCCAAGGTCAGGAGATTGCTCTAGCAGATTTTAAAACCTCAACATACGTAAGCTTTGCAATCAAATTAAAAAAATCACTCCCTGTTTCAGACATGTATCTGTGCAACCTTATTTATCCAAGACAGATGTTCTTATTACAAAATATATGTCTTCTTGTTCAGTTCTTACACAGATTGCTTTTGTTAAAACACTTAAAATAGCCCAAGAAGAGTGAAATGAATTCCACTGTACTTTTATGCATCTAGAGTAATGTTTTATTACTATTGTAGGTGATAGTTAACCATCTAAGTGGGTATTTTTCCAGAACCTTGCTCTTAACTTCTTTGATTCTGCCAACTCCAGCATTTCTGGGAACCTTCCACCTATCATCTTCAGTGGGTAAGAGGTACTGCTTAAGGCCAACACTTTGTTTTCCTGAAAGCCACTCGAGACAGGCATAGTCTCAACGTGGACTCTCTCACTCCATGACAGAGGACACTCAATTCACAGTTTCTAGACCTTCCCCTAGCATACAGATTTTCGCAAAACCAATCTCAAAGTTATTTTACTGGTGCTGACTAGAACTGCATCCCTGACATTATTTCAAGAAATAAATTCACTGTTATTATGATTATTCCCCTTTCTTCACATGTGTGTTATTCTATCTTTCAACTGTTTGCAGGATCCTTACTTCCCTGAGTCTGTTCAACAGTTGTAACCAAAGAAAATGCAACTCAAATGTAAGTCTCTCAGAAACACTGAAATAAACATGAAACCCACTCTAATGCCATCTCCCAACTGTGCAACAGAACAGAAATTTTTTTCCACCAGGACCTCCAAAAACAAAAGGTGCAGGCTGGAATCAACATCTTTCTTAATGTACCTACAGTAGACAAACCCCCAAAAGGTTAACTTGGCCAGACAGGTGGATCTTAACTCTTACATTTCAAAAGAGCAGGGTCCTGCTTCACTAGACAAAATCTCATCTCACCACTGTATCAGTGTATCATTATCTGGACCCATTTGTCCACTTTTCTCAGGTTTTTAAATTACATAAAATCATTAATTGAGGGTCTTTATACTCCTTCATATTCAACTGGAACGTGCCACATAAGCAGCTCTTCTTCTGTTTTAATTACAGATCTTGAACTGTCATCAGCAGGTTCTTTATTGACTTTTAAATTAACATAAATAGCCTCCAATCTTGAACAACAAAGATTTTACAGAAGACAAAAGTTAGTTTCAGTGTAATTTGTGCAAACATACAGCAGAGAGAATATTAAAAGAGATTATTAAAGATGGATTATGAATATTGGATGCATATCAGAGATACACTTTGAGGTAACAAATAGTAAGAAAGGTAGCAGCTGTTCCAAATCACACTGGTGTCCACCATCAGATACACTGTGAGGATGTAATAAGTTAAAGCATAGATTAGCCACAAGCACAAAATGCATCTGATGCCCACTGCTTTGTCACTGAATTAGTCACCAGCAATTCCTCCTGCAATGCTTCTGAAGTTTTCCACACCATGGTATATTTTCAGAGCTTTCTGAGTCATTGGGCCTGGAAGGAGACACTCCCGAGCACATTATCTCCCTGAAAAAATGTCACACTAAACAGTATTTACCATTATAAAGTACATGCTTCCCAGTGAAACCTAAATACTGCTTCAGAGGGAGAAGCCAAGAGGAAGGGGAGGGGGAGGAAGAGAAGGGAAAAGTGAGTCCCTCAGCCATAGCAAATTTTAAATATGATAGCACAGATGCTTCTGTTGCTATTTTGAATACAGTTCAATGCATGCCTCTGTAGCATATTTTCAGCAAATCCCAGAAGAACCAATTAAGCTATTTCACTTTTATTATTGTTCAGCTGGTACAAACTGGAAGCTGGCATTTGGGCTAGATTATATCACCTTTGGCCATGCTAAGTAATATCTCATCCCTGAATGGCGTCATTTAATGTAATTTACTTAATGAGTGCTCAAATAAGAGTTAAAGCATCATTCAATGACACAAAGAGTATGAAACAAAACTTCTTATTCTTAGTTAAGGCATTTTTGTGCGGCATTGGCAAATCTGCTCCAAGGGTCCTGAAAGTTGCTTTATTCTCCTGAAGGAAAGCAAGTGCTCCAGTAAAACTGGTTATTAGAAAGAGGTGCAGCTCCAAGAGGAAAAAAGAGTAATGACCGCTATAAGAGTGAACTGGAAGGTGCAGCAGAAACTTCCACTACTCTATATCCCATTCCTGTTATTCACTACAGACCTGACAAGTTCTTTGCTGGTATTGTGCAAACCGGTAAGAAAACACGGACAAGGCAGAGTTACATACACAGGCTGCAAAATCCAATCACGGACTTAACTGGAATAGTCAGAGAAAAGTCTCTGCACTTGCACATGGACAACAATTCACAGGTATATATACAGTAAATACACAAAGTGAAAAAAAGGCACATCCACAAAACTGTCCATTCAAAACCTTGAAGTATTTCGCATCAATCCCTGAAGAAATACAAATCTGTACATTCAGTTGCAATTTTACTTTTTATTGGTTCAGTTTACCTTTTATTTCAGCTGGTTTACAGACATCACTTTTGTTATTAACCCCATTTAAAGACACCATTCTTTTGCTTCCAGGAAGCAACTGTGAGCTGATTCTTGCATAAGTGGGATATGTTGATCCCTAAGACAAACACGGTTTAGTATTCTTAATTTCCTAAGTATTATGTATACTATAAGTAAAAAACATAATTCATATTCAAGATCACACTTAAGTTTTAGTATTCTCATGTAAGACAAAATACCTTCTCCTCAAAGGCCAGAATTAATTTTTCTTGCAGCACCTCCATTTCCAACAAATACCAAGAGAGTCTAAAACCAAAAACCTTTAAAGAATCACCATATACCACTACAGACATCTCTAAAGCACATCATTTAATCTAACAGGAAAAAAAAAAAACAGAGAATCTCTCCACTCACTGCTTTTCTGAGGGAAGCTGTCATAGCAGGGATGAGTCATGCTGGTTTATCAAAGATGTTCCAGATCAGGCCATCTCCATTTTGGTAGAGCTTAAAGGATTTTCAGTAGGCATTTGAATACTTTATAGCAAATATATTAATGTAAACTAGCTTAAATTGACATAAGTAAAGCTAAGCTGTCACACTACTGGGAACAGAACAGGAAAGCACGATAAGCAATGTGAGGGAATTTTCTATCAGTAGGCCAGAAAGACTAAAGAATAGAAATACACATTAACAGCATGTGTACTAGTATACTTCATGATACTAAAAAAAAAAGCTCTCTGGGCTTTTGAAGTGAACCATGAGATTCAGAAGTGTTATCCTCTCTTTTCTTTATATGGCACATTTCTTATATAGTTTTTCATTAACAAGCTTTTACACTTAGCTATTCGAGGGTTAGGGCTAAGTTGCCTGTATTTTTCCTTTTTATCTGAGTTTCAAAATTGGAACTAAAAATAAGACTTCCTTCATGACATAAGGACAACGTAAAACAAAACTAAGAAGTTGCCAAGGCTAAAAAGATAAACAAAGTCCAATCAGCAAGTGAGTTAGGATATCCCTTTCCACAAATAATTTCCTTTGATTATGATTCCTACTTATGACTCATTTACCTGGATGAGTCTACATGCCAAATAAAGCTTTTTTACTATGTGAATGTGTTCATCTCCTCTTTTCTGGAATTCTGCATACATTGTTATGGTTTCTGCTCTGTCCTATAAAGTCACACATTTACATGCAGTACACATGGAAAAAAAAAAGGAGTTTAGTCACTGCTTTATTAAAAGGAACAGCTCAAACCCCATGAAGAGAAAAAGAAGCCTGGCTTTGCATATTGTTGTGTAGTCAGGGGGATAGTGGCAGAAACAAACAGGAATTGACAAAATGCAGAATGACAGCCTCCCACCTCAAGAAAACCAACACTAACTTGTGAGAGCTTCAAGCAGTTAATGGCACCTCTGCAGTACTGTTAGTCTCCGAAAGGCTCCATGGAGTTTGTAATTCTAAACTATTTCCAAATCAGTAAATTCCTATTCATACTGTTGGAAGCACAGACAAGTGCATCTGGAATCCTTCCTAGCAAAGTGCTGCAAGCTGCTCTGCTCACGCAGCAACCAAATGATTTAGACCTGAACAACTCTCCTATCTATCAATACTAGTTATTGATGTTTCCCTATGCATGTATGTCAGCGAGAAGAAAAGTCTGCTGAGGACATCATGACTAACAGCTGGCACAAAACTCTCACCAGTTCTTTTCAAATCATATTCCATGGGCCACATGTAACCATGGAAAACACTGCAGAACAAATAACAAGATCCTGATTGTTTTTACGGAGTACCTCCTTTGCCTTTCTACTGTTATTTGGTGCACCAACTTGAATTTTTTATATTAATAGAAAATACACAAGCCAATGTTGTTCTGCCAAGGGAAAGAACACAGCTGTAGATCACAAGGGGAACAACATCAGAGGTAAAAGCTTCCACAGGTAAATGGGAAAAGTAAACTTCAGTGATAAATTTGCATAGACAGTGGGAGTAAAATTCTCATTATAGTAGTTTCAACAGCTGTCAATCTTTGTCAGTGATACAGTTTAACCTTAAAAAAGGGATTTCAAAACAATGTATTCCACTATCACAGCATTCATCAAGCGTAGTACAGCTCTAGATGTAGGTACTGTGATCAGAAGGACAATTGGTGGTAAAACCAAAACAAGACATGGGTTCACAGAATGGATAGGCAAAACTGACCTCAGAAGCTAAAAATTAAATCATTCCAAGTCATGCATCATCCATAAAGATGATTACACTAATTAACAACTCAATACTTACCTATTCTTTAGCACTATCATTAGAAGAACTCTTCTCCAGGTATATTTAAGAAGTGTTACTGCATTAGCCTACAATTTTATACCTGTTCTTATGAATTGCTGTCCTCAGTTATCTTGGGCTGCACTTTTTTTTTTAACATGTCAGCATACTAAACATAAACAACAATAAATATCTCAGACAGTGTGGAAAAGAGCAAATTTTTTTCCCATTACTTTATGGTAGGATCTCCTACTCTGAATTGCATCCATGAGTTTCATTTCAGTACCGTTACACTATCAGATGTTGACAGAACAATTTCTGTTTTCTTCATGCTTCTATAAAGTACTGCCCATACAATGAGTGCAATACAGAAACATCAGAAGGTTGCTCTGGAAAAGAATCCACAGATCAAGTTCACAAAAGATTGCAATTGAGTAAATATTTGTATACATGGCATCCTAACAAAAGGCCTCTGTCCTAAACCAGAGGCAAGAACTGCCCCGATGTAGTATTCCTATGCAGTATTTCCTTCCCACGTCTGCAAACTCCTTCGTAGTGACTAAGTCACATTACGCCACCATTTGTTTAAATTGTTCCTGAAAGCGAAATAGTCAAACTAAAATATCAACTCTTCAACACGGGCCTAAACTCGCCCTCTTCAAAACACCTTCTTGGCATACTGCAATTCCCTCAAGCACTGGCCAAAGAGTGCCCAGGGTTAGCGCCGCGCTCCCTCAGCTCCAGGAGCGCCACTCGTGTCAGTCCGCTCTGAGCAAGCAAAACAAGGTGTGAAGAGCCCCGTGCTCATCAGCCTCTTGACAGCAACACCGGATCACACGAGGAACACGATTGTCCTGCTGGAGTCACCCTCACGCCCTTGTGAGGTGACCAGGGGCTTCACCGGCCCCGTGAAGGAGTCCATGAGCTGCTCGCACGGCGCATGGCTGGGGGACAAGCGCCGTGCCACTGTGGTGACTCGGGCTGCCAGGCAGAACACTGGCAATGACAAAAATCAGCACTTCTTTCTGTTGAGGGTTAGTTGAAATTTTTTTGAGGGAAAGAATCAATATAACATATACAACATATCATTTACCACACCTTCCACGTTCCTGTAGGTCAGCAAACTTTAGCAAATTATTCCTGACGTCACACTAAAATTAGACTTATAGCAGAACCCAGTATCTGCCCTCGTCAAGTCTGTCAGACACCAAATAAACCTCCCTGGCAGGCTTTTTCCCCCACAGCATTGGCCTGCAGAAGTCAAATCGTTATTACCAATCAAATTAAAAACGTGATATTGCAAAATAATGCAACTATCTTTTCTAATGGTTTCTATAAATTCCAGATGATTCCCTGACCTTCTCTTACATTTCCAACCAATTATGTTTCTTTGTTGTCAGCTTTTACCATAGGACAGACAACTTCAAACGTATTTCTTATTATGCAGCATCTCCCATCCGGATTACATTGTAGCACTGTGTTGACTTCATCCTTCCCCTCCTGATGCACATTTATGAGAAAAAATAAAGGTTTTGTATTGATTTCTGTTTTTCCTTTTTTTTTGATACCCACCTTTACTAAATAAGCTCTCACATTTTTCACACCTGAACTGCAAAGTGTTATGTTCTATCTCCTTGCTTTGCCACATGGCACTTCAGCCATTTCTTATTTCTCAGGTTCAAAACTTTTCCTTACAGCAACCCAAATAACTTTTCACTAACTTGTACAAGCTAATACCTGCTGGGTTCTGAAATCATAATGACAGTAAATAAGTCGGCCTCTTTAGTGTGCTAAATAATATCAAAAACATGGGATTGCAAAACCCTTGCACAAGATGACAGAAAAAAAAAAAATCCAAGATTTCCTTCAAGGATCACCCCACTATTATGGCATTACCAGATCAGGGCCACTGTGCTTCTCCATATCATCAATCTTACATTCACCTCCCTTGTTCTACAGCAGACACAGGCAGAAGCCTGCAGAGCCCTCTAATTTAATTTCTGCACAAATTCTCTGCAAACTAGATATGAAAATTGAGTTTAACTCAAAATCCCACAGGCAACTATGGAGAAAAAAATGTATGTAGAGCATTACCTATTCAGGTCATAACTACAGACAAGCACTTGCTTCATAGTAGGAAGACTAAGTTTAGAGGGTTGAGGGGATACCATACTATTTCCCTTTATTAGCAAAAACTCTTTATGTTCATACACGGCCTAAATGGTTATGATTTCAAAATGTTGCCCAGGATGCCATTTTCATCATCTGTTTTCCATTAAACTCAAAAGCGCAATTTTTAGACCTTGGTTAGTTCTTGCTGGGGTCAGGTGAGAGTTGTTTGTATTTTGTTTTCTTGGTAATTCTTGGGGGAAAGGGGTGTGTTGTGGTGAATGAATGCCGGTGTATTAATAGAGGGGTGTGTTTATTCAGGTTTCACTGTCCATTCCTTGCAGAGCCACCTCTGTTTATAGTATTTCAGTACTTGGAATTTCTCTGTTGAAGTGAATTTAGACATCTGTGATAAACCCCTCATTTTTAAACTTGATGAGGTACTCAACTGAAAAATATGTATATACACTGTATATATACATAGAAAGTGAAACTTATGTTCATAAACAAAGTGAAAAAAAATCCAGGTTGATTTTCCTGACTTTGCCTTCATCAGGACAGGCAATACACTGGCTAACGTAACTTCTTCTGACCTGTTACCAACACCTCCTTTTTTCCACACACATTATGTATTCCACGCTAATTAAGAAAGAAAGTTAAGCTGCACTCTGTGTAAGGCAGTCTGCTTGCCTTGAGAATAGGAGCTGCACTTCATCTCCTCTCCAATCAATAATCCATAAACTGGGGTTGAATGTGCAGGCTGTTTGCCAGTCAGCTGTAGCTGAGATGGCCTCTTGTCTAAGCCTTGCCTTTTCTTTCAATCAGCTCTGCCCCAAGGACACATTTCAGATGAATAAAACAAAACCCCAGGACTTTCAGTACTCTAGTTTGTCATTTATTCCCCTGCAAACCAACATTTTTCACATGTAGCAAACGTAGATTTTAATGAATCCTGGGAAAAAATCCTATGTAAAGATAGGTTTTGTCCAGCCTTCCATTAGAAATGTGCAGGTTCACCATGAAATGTAGAACCACACATAGCACCTTGCATGAAAGTTTAGGTATTATTTTCAAAACTATTAAATCTCTGGAGGTTTACGTATTTGCAACCTTTCAACTTTACAGGTATTCATTAAATACAGAATGCACACACAAAAGACTTCTGTATGCAAATTTCTGTGCCTTCGAATTTACATTAAAATTTAATTTACCACTGCACAGGCAAATTTGTAAAGTTTCTTTTTAAAGCATCACTTCAGCATATTTGGTTTTTAAACTCTGGCATCCCTGAAGCTATTATGCTTGGCTTTAATTAACTATTCAGGCTAGAGAAACTTTTTCCAATTACCTCAGAACTTACAGACAGGTATGCAGAAGCTAGATTTTTTAGTAGAGCCAGTAGAAAAACATAAAAAGGCATAGAACAGTATCCTACTGATGATAAAAAAAACCAGAAAATTACACTATTAAAAGCATAAGGACAACAAAGACATACACCTATAGCTCGCATACCAACAAATCTCTTCAACACAAGATTTCATTGGAAGAGGGAAGTGTGTGTGTGTACACACAAGGCATTACACAGTAACAGCTTAAATTGTAATGGATACTTGATCTTTCCAGTTTACCTTGAGATAAGAACAGGAGAGATGGGGCGGAAAGCCGTCTTACAAGTCTTCATTTTAAATTTTTAATTTTAAAAAGTGCTATTTCAGCTGCAGTGACAAAACTAAATCGATCTATGAATTTAAATTATTTGTTAGATCCTGTGCTATGGTAAATTTGATATCTGAAAAACAGGTTTGTTTCAGGGTTTTAAATTCACTCAGCATTTCAGTGAACAGTATTTCCATTGAAGAGCAGTGTTTTGGAGGGATTCTTGCTTTCAGGGTTTAGCTATGCACCTCAGGTAAGAAAACAAAGTTGGCTCACAGATTTTTCATCTATTTTAATACACTTGAAGCAACTAGCAGAGTAGCAACATGATGTAAGCAGAGTAGCAACATTATGTAATTTCAAGTTCTTAAATGTATCATAGTACTGAGATCAAATTTCACTTTAAAAGAAAATATAGAAAGAATATGAAAGCACAGAGCACAAGTTTTCTTGAGATTTAGGGCTTGTGAGATACCTACTAGATTTGCAAAACTAACTTTTGCACGTAACTCATCTGCCACCTGGTCTAGCACTCCTGCCTCAACAATAATTCTGGCTTAGCTGTCATTACTCAATTTGTAACTTTGGAAATATAAATAAGTGCAGATTATCACCACCTGTTTCTGTGGACATCCTGCTACAGGTGCTCGTTAGTTTTAGTTCCCAGCCCTTCCCCACACCTCCAGCTAAGACCTGAAACGTGGTACTCTGCAAGAGGACTGCAGATCCAGGATTCCCGTCTCCTGGCACTGTTTGCCAGCAACAACCACTTTCTACAAAGCTGTGGACTCGGTCATTAGTCTAAGGAGGGACACAGAGCATGTCATACATTTGGAGGGCAGCACTACAGGTATACAAGTGGTAGGTAGTGTGTGGGGTTTTTTTCTTAACACAAGGCCAATTCCTGCTCTAATGGTAAAAAAAAAAATTAAAATCAGTGCTTGCACAAAGAAAATGCAGAAAACTTTCAATTAAAATAGGCTTCGAGGAGCAATCCATGCAGTTATTTTAATTTTTTCCCCAAATCACACATTCCCTGTCACCTCCAGTCTCTCACAAGATCAACCTGTAAGAGAACGTCTCCATTTTAAATGGAAATACAGGTGGGGTCGTGGGAATTAGGGATCTCTCGATCCTCTCAGATCTCAAGACAGCCTGCAGATATTTAAAACTGCACTGAGAAGAGTATCCTAAAGGGATGGTTTGGATAGTAATATACATGCATAGCAGGATGCACATCTCCATGAGGCAAACAGCTAAGCCTGCCAACATCTGCTGCAGAGAACCTGACTGTGGGTGAGCAGCTCCACAGATGCACTTGCCACAGGATGTAAATTAAAAGAATTAAAATTCATAGGGCACAACAGAAGCATAAAAATAAAGGAAGAAGGACAGCATTAAATCTAGGAGAAGAGATCAGGTTTTACATTTTTCCAAATGAGTTCACGCTCACAAATCTAAAACACTTGCCACCAAACAAGTCATACATACTGCTGGCAGACAGACATTGCCTTTGGGACACTAACTTCTATTTTTGATTTCTAGGGCATTGTTCTATCCAGTGAGCAGACGAGGAGGGGGAAATTCCTTAAATGAAGCCCTACAGAAGACTAAAGCCATTCAGCATTAAAGTCATCTCTGGTTGTAGCAAGAAGGAGAGAATGCTTTTTTTTGACAAGTAAATCAATTGCCTGCATAAGAGCTGAAGGTCATCATCTGCTTTTACAAACCTCCCCATCACACCCAACTCAGTTTGCTGTATTTCACATAGTGAAATCAGGATGCAATTTTGCTGCTGTGGTTGCATGGCGTGTAATGATATCTGGACTGTAACTGTACACGATGCAGCACCTGCGTGGATAACACAGCCACAGTACTGGATGGTGAAGCACTGTACCACCTATTCACGGTGACTCCAAACGTACCTGGCAGGAGGGAGGCCAGTGCCCCTTACTGGAGCTAACCCAAGAACAGTAATTTACAAGATTTTATTCACTGATCAACAACTTATTTCAAAAGTAATGATTAAAGAGACTATGCCAGGACAGCTCAGCCCTTACTGCTGTCCCCATCACTGTTTGTACTTTAGAAGAGATGCTGAAATCCAGTACAACGGGGGGGGGGTGGAAAACAAACCACTTGGTGAGTGACATAGTGTTTTTGGAAACCAAGCGTGCAGCATCTCCCCAAAGGATGCCTTATGGGTGCAGGGAAGCACCTGCTGCCCCGGGCAGGACAGTGCCCTGCTGGGCCGCGGGCAGCCGCAGGTTTCCCGGGAAGGGCAACGGCAGCGGGGCCCAGGAACCGCTCCCTCCGCAAGCCGCGAGCCGCAAAGGCAAAAAAACCCCGCAGGGAAACTCCTGCGCTCCCTGCGGCCCAACGAGCCGAAAACTTCACGGGGTGAGAAGCATTTCTCGCCACAAGAACGCTGCGAAATATTTTTCAAAGTTTCCAGTTCCAAGTGGCATTTCTGGAGCGGCCAGCTGCTGGGAGGAAAGCAACTACACCTGTGACTCAGATCCAGCCGGAGTCCAACGCCACACCAAGGAAATCTGAAGTCCAAGCAAGTATTTTGTCAGCCTGTTTTTACAGTTAACACACCTCTGAACAAGATCTTAACTCATTTACAAAATAGACAGCTCCTCTTCTCATTTGTACTTTAATGTATTGGAAGAGCGTTTTTTTCCTCTACCAACTTAAGGACTTTATGTAAGAAAGCTTTGAATAAAATCAGAGTAATGTTTCATTATCTGCTGTAAATAACAAATGATCTACTACTTCAGAGCCTTCACTGAACACTGGTCTACTAAAAACTCAGGCACAGAGCCAAATTCTGGATTTGTGAATATGCATGTGCCTCTCGCCAACCTCAGTGTGAGCCACGTGAATGAATGTCTAAGCTGAAGTTGGCTCTAATTCATGTTTTAAGCCTAATGAACTGGTAATAATCAAATTATTTGCTCCATTTTTGTCTTGTATATTTAATAAGAAACAGTAACAACAAGATTAGGTAAAAGAAATGCAACACAAACAAAAACAGCTACTCACTGATATTCAGTATCTCTAGTAAAGTCAAAGGACTACAGAAATTTTGGATAAAAAACTACCCCAGAAATCAGGTCATTGATTTTTGCTTTTGTATTTTCTGTTTTGTGCTGGATATAATTTAAACTGCATACTGCATATAAGAATAAGTTAATACAAACCAATTCATTTTGCTTTATTTGAGTTTAGTTTTACTTACTATGCAGCAAAAGAAAAAAAAACAACTATGAGAGGAGTACTCCATCAGCCAAAAGAATCAGGGCAGAACAGTGAGAAGGATTGACAGGTAGTAAAAATAGTAGGGAGAGTAGAAAAGAAGAATGAGGATTAGATGGAAAAAGAGCTACGTGTCCAGGGCAAAGGAGAGGCAAAAGAGCAGGTACCAGACGCAACTCAGCTCTCTGAACAAAGGACATGAGATTGAATTTCTCATATTGCTGCTGCATCACAGCTTGACTTCCCTGAGTGTGCTTTAGGTATTTTTTATTTGCACGCACACACACACTCACCTAACAGGACAATGACACTGCTAGAAACGGCCACAGAAACCAGATGTAGGCATGGAATGGAACTCGGGGGATACAGCCTGTGGGCTGAATCAGGACTGCACGCTCACCGTTCCGCAAGGATGAAACCCCACCTATGTTCCTTAGCTCTAGTATCAGACTTGTATGTCATTAAATAGCTTCAGCAAGACTCAATATTGTGGCTTATCGAACTTACCATGCTTGTTATTTGCTTATTCTTTGTTAAAGTAAATTAACAACATTTCTTTGATTTATTGCAACTCTTGTAATAAATCTGACAAACTGCTGCACTACTGCCATCCACACTCTTCTAAACTGGTAGCTTCAAATCACTGCCATTGATTTCTAAATAAATATATTTTAAATCACTCCCCATTTAATGTCCCCTTGAGGAAGTCTTGGCCCATATAAACACAATTATTCCTGATTAATTTATAGAAACTAATTTAATTGAATAAGTAATGAGTTCCTTTTCCCAGTTGGGTAGGAAAACTAAAACAAAACATGCATGTATCCCTTGAGAAGATGCAGTAACACGCAAATAGTTATAAACTAGGGACTTCTTATTTTTGTGTATATAATGGAAAGTAATTTTTCAGAAACTACTGCACCTTTGCATTTCTCATGTGATACTGTAACAAATCTGCAGATTACTGCTACAAGAAAATATGTAAGTGAAGATCATTAGGACAAGATCCAGGATCAGTCGACCCTCTGAGACAGAACTGAATCACCCTTTCTTGAAAGAAAAACAACAGTGCAAGATCAACCAAGTGGCATATCTCTTTCTCACCAGCACCAAAGGCAGTTGTGCTTCCCATCACTGCTCCTAATAATTTCAAGTGGCTCTTGCAACATGGATTGTAAGCACTCTCTTCCTTTCTTTTAACAGTACTTGACAGCTGAGGCAAATATAACTGAATTGAGATTTGGCTGCTTCCATGGATTCTGCTTCATGGCTATATTTACAAAAGTGAACTTGCTGGAAGTTGCTAAAAGGATGAAAACTACTATAGCAATGCTTCAATATAACTAAAACAGGCAAAAGATAGACATCTGCTGCAGCAGATGGGAAAAAGGAAAGGACATGACCCATTTGCCAGCCTCGTTCTGTAATTGATCCACTCCTAGTTGTTTCTCAAGTTGAAACAAGCCTCCACATTCCAACTAAAGTGTTATAATTGGCACTCTAAGTCTGCTTCTTAGGGGAAGGCAAGGTCCCTCTTCACCACAATTTATCTTGATTGGTCTTCCTGCTGTGAGCATCCCTAATTCCTATCTCTCCAGCTGTGCCCCTGCTTCCCCCTCGTACTCCTGAAGCTTGTTCTACCTGAACAAGTTCATTGCTCTCAGGCAAGAGCCTTCCCTCCCCTCAAAGGGGCTGTTTGATGTGGCCCAGACTACCAAAGGCTGCACTGCACAAAATGATTGTCTGACTTCTTGCCAGGCATACCCTTCCCAACAACTCATAACATACACGTGGTAAATAAACATCAGTAATTCTACTACCTTGAGGACTTGATGGAAGACGCCAGCATGAACAGCCCTCCTTCAGCAAGCCTGACTGATCCCAAATGGTGGGGAAGTGCTACAGCCCCCCTCAGGTGGATATGCATCTCGTTAACTTCAAATCACGTATGCCAAGTACTGACAAGAGCATACTATGACAGCCTGGAGTTCCACATGGGCTCCAAAATTTGCCTAAAAGAAGTGCCCAGGCCAAGCAGAGCTCTGTGTTGCCATAGCTACACTGCTGTGATTACTCAAGCTGTCTAGTTTAAAGCTAGCAACACTGTCCCCACCAGCTCCAGGCCCACCTGTAACTGCTGCAAAGACAGGCAGTCTGATTATTCAGAACACACAGGTCTCCCACAAGGAGTAATTTTCACAGGGTCTACAGAAAAACACAGTTCAGTACCTCCTTTCCTCCCCACCCAGCTGCCAAAGCAGCAGGCATTTCCTTACAAACACCCTACTGAATTTCTAAAGATGGTGTGCATGTATAAATAGAAGTGGTTTGGCATGATGAGATCGCAGGGAGCAAAACTGCCTCACTCCAATTTGCAATACTGAAGAGCAGCAGTCTAACTTTAGGTCAGAGATCCGAGCTCAAAATTGCTTCCAAACAACGAAGGAAATACTCATTCTTGAGTATCTTACAAACTTACAAAATAATTAGAAATTGTGAGAGATTTTCTGCAAAAGCAGAGCAAGGCAGCTCATTCCCAAGGGTCAGCAGATGTTAGCTGCCTGTCTTCCATTAAGGAAAACTACTTGATCAGACCCACGGTTATTTTTGTAACCTATAACATCCATTTAAGGTAATTATCTGGTTCATAGATCTAGGTCCCTTTTACTGTTATTGACTAATTCTACCCACCTTCAAAAACTCTATTTAAATTCTTAAAAGCAAAAAAAAAAAAAAAAAAAAAAGCTCTTTTCTGGAGGTGTTCACAATACTAAAAGGTTTAAAGGGTTTTTCCTTACTTTGAAACACCCTGTATTTACACAGAATCTTGAGGGTAGAGAATTCTAGCACACACCTTACAGACAATTATGTAGTGGCATAAATAGAATTAATTAGAACCATGCGCTCAAAGGCATCACTTTCTGCACCATTACCATGCACAAACCAGAGAGACCCAGACAGTGACTAGTACTGCTCATAAATACTATTCCCAACACTAAAAAACCCAAAATCTATTACGAGAACCAAGTAAGTGGCTATGACACCAAAACACTAACTTCTCTTTTCACTGACTGGAAATTTTACCTTCGATCCAACAGCAGTGCCTAAGCCCAAATCCTCCCAGCAAGCTCCATTATGGCAAACGACCATACTCTCTAAAGAACACTGCTGGGTGATGTAAATAGTTTTAAAAATTAAGTGAGGGGGGAATTCTCTCTGAAAACATAGCTGGACCTGCTGATAACTACAAAGTTGAGAACCTCCAAACCTAAAAATCTGTGCAGCACAAACTGTAGAGGCTGAAAAGTGAGCCCCATGTTGCACAAGCAGAGATGGATGCACCTCCCAGCTGTACTCACGCAGAGCTATGTCTCTTCCCTCAGCCCTTTTGTGTTTAAAAGTACAATCCCCTATTCATTTTCCCCATACACATTTGCATGACATGTTTTGTAATACAGGATGCTGAAACATAGCCAATATTTACACAGTTTTTATTTCTGCCTCTGCAGAACAGGAGCTGATAAGCTACTTTTTATTTCAGGTTTTGTTACTTCTAATTTCACACAGTGCAGATAAAACTAATCTATATGTCATGCAAGGAGCTAGGTCAGATAACAAGAAAAAACCATTAGCTATTCCAGTGACAGCATTATGTAAGTATTTGATGATGCATGTTATTGCCTCAGCTGGGCTCCTGCCAGACTGGTAATATTCCTGTTTCAGGTGACCTGTGTTAGAGGCACCAAAGATGTAGGGATGGATCTGCACTAGAGCATGCAGCAAACCTACTGCAGTGCTTAGCTGATACTGTGTGTATACTCACCTCGCTAGTCAAGGACAACTCTTCAACAGGTGAGCACGATGCAGCCAAGAAACCAGGCACAGAAAATGGAATGCAACCTCTTCTCCAGAATCTCCCAGAAACTGAAGTGAAAGGAGGTACAATCACCACATTCTCTGCTGAGGTTCACTATGTCACACTCAATAGCACAAGGCAGGTCTTAAGTTGGCAAGAACCAAATTACTACTTTTCACTCACTAAGCCTGGATGTTTCAGCTTTGCCCCAAGAGAATTTTCTAGCTTCTTGTAAGTATCAAAGTGGCATACAATCAAAACCAGTTTGATATCTAAGCAATCCCATTTCTGCCTTTTAAAAGCCTCCTACTTTGACTTCAACACATTTGCACTTACAAATCTTATTGCTAACTCTTTTCAATACTTTTTAAATATTCATGTCTTTTTAGTCACACTAGCATCAGCGCTCTATGCTCAAATTCCAGCAGCAGTAGCTACACATTTGCCACACTGCATGCTCCAGTCATTTTTTGCAAACAGAATTTTTACAATCTAACAAAGCAGACTTGGCACTCTTTCAATACACACCTCAATCTTCTATCATCAGTGGGCCTCTGGTAGCATCTAAGTTAATTTAGACAGCAACCTCCTCCAGCAGCCAGTTCTAGACAGGGATAAAGCAGACAAATTGCACTGGACAGCAAACACACAGGAGCAGGAAAACAGTCATGACTGACTGCTCGACCCTGCAAAGCCAGGCTGCCTCTGCTGTGACCAAGAGGCTCAGGTACAGAGGGCAGCAGCGACTGCCGAGAGCCATGACGCAGAAGCCACTTCTTCGTCCTGTTCTTTTCCAGCACTACTAGCCTACTCTTAGCGTTCTTTCTATCTCTTTGCTATCCTCAGCCCCAGCACAAACCACCAAGTCCCGGTCCATCTCTGGTGTTACATCCCAGGACATCAAGAAAAAGCCCCAAATCACAGCACCAGTGTCAGGATTCAAGTACTGTCTCTTCTCCCCATTTTAGTCTCTCAAAGATTTTATTTTTATCCTCTCTTGCCCCTTAGCTTATTCTTTCTCAAAGAAGTACACTCCAAAACTCAGGGGGCCCACAACACACCAGTTGCCTGCCATCCCACTGTCCATCCTGCTGATCTTTTCCTTTATGTGCTATGTGCCTATTCTAATTGTCTGCAAACCACTCGGAGAAGACATTTAATATTAAGTTTTTGTACACTAATTAGACTACGACTTCATACTTCCAACAAAAATGCTTCTCCTATTAGATTTCCTGAAAGTACATATACATACACATAAATGTATATTTATACTTAGCTTAGCTTAAATAGAATTACAATATAAGCAGAGATGTTTTTAAATCTATGGTCTTAATAACAGCAGTTTTGGTTTTCTAGATTACCTCCCTTTTTTGATTCAGATCAGCCTTTCCCTTTTTCCCCACTTAGACGATCTTAACTTTGAGCTCAAGTGGTAATGATCTGTAACAAGCACAAAGAAGCCCCTGGAACCGATCATGAGGAATGGCATCCCTGACTTCATTAACAGTCTCCCGATACTCAGGCATTGGCGTTTCTTTAAGTGTTCTAATGCTACAGGCTGCTGGTGGTTGTTGGCTCTCGGGAAGGCTGGCACTGCTGCTATGATACAGTTACACTGAAGGTGGATGCATTTTTTGACAGGTTTTTATTACTTCGAGTACTCCCATTACAATGTATCAGCTAAAACCAAGTCCAGAATAGCATTCTAACACAAATATTCCTTCATGAAGTAGGCTTTTGTAAAAATATAGTTTCAGCTACCTGTAATTTCTGTCCTGCCATACATTATATATGGGACTGATAATGCCAGCTGAACCCCTCCATGCTGCCTGAGCAGGAAAGAGCAAAAGCTCTCAGGGCTGTTTTTGACTGGCAGACAACTATGCAAGGGAACTGAGCTCCGAGCAAGCACCAATTACTGCGGTGGAGACTTTAACTCTCAAAAACACAATGAAACAGGATGTGCTTGACAGACAGTTAGGAATCCTGCTCTTTAATGAACCCTGATCTTCCACTCAGTGCAAGAACTAAGCCAAATCCATCAACAAAATATGCTTGCTATCAACAGTTATAGGGAAAAGATCAGCTTCAGACAGATAATCTGTCCTCAATAAAACAAAACACTTCATAAATACCCCACAGTGACAATCCAGAAGCTCACTGTATGTCTCATGTTAGCTGCTCAGGTACAGTCTTTTGCTGACCAGAGAGAATCCGCTTCCAGGGAAATCAGTCACATAATCAAATGAAGGATTCTTAAGAACAAACTGAAGGCAACCAGGACAGCACAAATGTTTTTCTTCAGCCATGCCAGAGAGAAACTTCACTTCCATAGCCATTCCACCAGTGACAGTGGACCTGACAAACCTTTGCAATAATAGGAGAAAGCTATAAACTACGCCACTGTCACTTTAATTGTTTTTTGTAGTTGCATATTATAATCTAAAGGAGCTTGATGATCTAGACCATCCAGTCTGACCATCTCACCTTCTGCACTGGTGACATCTAGGTAATTGTTTTCAGTACCCTTCAAGTCATGACATGGGAGTCTCTGGTTTAATCAAGAACAACAACAAAACTCTTTATTACTTCCGGGGAAAAAAAACCAAAAATTGCAGGGCTTAAACATATGACACATTAGCCAAAAAAATTAAAATGTATTTTGGAACTTGGCATTTTAGAGGAGCTGTCAGCATTTCCCTATTCTGCTTCACAAGGCAACCTGCAGAAAGTCAGCCAAGTAGTAATAACAGAATCTGTTCCAAAGCTTTAAATAAATTAACCAGCATGTTACAGACCACTCTTCCAAGGCTGATAGTGCCCAGTGCTGCAAGCATACAGCATAATCCTCATCCATGACCAGGTCTTTGGCAGCACAGCCATTAAATGAACAGCACTTCACTTTCCATAAAGCTGCAACCTGTTTTTCTCCCATTCATGTCCAGGTAGCCCATTCTGAGGTGAGGAAATCCTGATAAAGTCTTTGTTTTACAAGTATGCTTTTTTTTTTTACACTTCATAGGTTACTCACATTCACACCTGTTTTTTTCATATGCATCTCACAAGTGAAAATCTTTCATGCATTTTGCACTTCAGTGTGTCGTGAGTCTACTACAAAGCATGTTCTTAGCAACAGGGATACAGACTTGCATCAAACTGCTTATATTGCTCTAAGTGCATTTAATCCAACCACCTTCTTAGCTCCATTAATTTTTTAAATGTTAAAAGGATATAGATGCATGAGACACAGTTACACTGTGTCATTTTCATCTCCTTCACTAGACTCACATGCCAATGTGGCCACAAACTTCATATTGTGTTTTCTTTGTTGGGTCAGTGAGGGGTTTACTCCTTCTGAATCATGATTTCATTATTGCTTCACTGTTTTCATTACATTCATGATGAAATGCTATCTGGACTAACACCAATGACCTGCAGGTATCTCCAAAAAGCATTCTTAAGGTAGTTTTAATAACTATGGTTACATTAAAGCCAAGAATGAAAAGACATTTCATGGCAGCACCAGTAAGTGAACAATGAACTCCAGTGCCAAGACGTGCTGAAAGAAACAGCATCCCCAGTGAAATAAGAGTGAGAAGTCAGGGATGGCATTTGTACTGGCAGCTATCCTACTTATAGCATCCTGAATTAGGATATTGGGGAGTTACGTTTTGAATAAAACTAAATTAAATCAGAGTTAAAAGCACAAAACTAAACACTGCTAATTGAGATGAGCTTCAAATGAGCCTTGGATTCTACATTTTACCTGAAACTGCAAGATAAAATTGCTCTCTCTTTTGAATTCATAAAATCCTTCACATCTCTTGCATCACTCACTCTTTTAGATCTATAACACAAATGAAAGATGCACTAGATGCACTACATGCTCTAGAAAAACGTGACCTGGCCCTTTTTAAATATGATCAGAATTAAACTATCAGTTCAAATCAGCAGCAGTAACTGAGAATCATTATGGGGCATCTGCCACTTCGTAGCCTGTGATGTATACTGGTAGTTTTACTCTGGTCCCTGACTGAAATATGCCAAAAAAAACCCTCCAAATAAATGGCAATACTGCTTGTCTTCCAGTACTTCTACCTGTTTTAAAGCCCACACGAGAACATGGCAAAATCCACTTTCCTGAAGCAAACAACTCCCAGCATTTCTCTTAAAACGAAATAAATGCTAATTTCAGAGTTACAAGTGCTAATAAGATGTCAACGTGTCAGCCTATTAAAAAGCCCATTTTTCCCTTTGACCTACATGCATATGTCTCTACATATAAAAATGTGTGTCAGTTTATTTGGGTTTTTTTAACTAGAGTTTATGCAAAAAGAATGTAAACATGAACTCACCAGTTACTCATGATGAGTTTGCACCTGCACCAACTTGGAAAAAAGCTTTGCTATCAGCTAACCTGTGCACAGAAACACAGCTGAAGGCTTTTATGCTGCAATCCCAATTCACTGCAAAGTGACGGGGTGGGGGCAAATCACTAAATGAAAATTAATTCTGTGTCATTGAAAAGGTAAAGAAAGAAAGAAACATTCTGCTTCATATGAAGTTTTATTAGAAATAATACTCCTTTCCCAACAGTATATATATAGGTATATAGCTATATCTATATATGTAGTCAAATCTCACACACACCCTTTTTTTCCCTTTCCACTTAAAGAAAATTTTGTTCTGATATAGATCTGGAGATGTATTACAAAGCCATTCAAAAAGGTAGCAGGCATTTTAAACAAGTTCTTTAAAATTCAAAAGTTGGGTTGTGATCATGGAAAAATAGGATGTGAGGGAAAGATGCAACTGTGACTTTGGAGGGTATTTTTTTAAAGAAAAAAACCACAAGTTTGCTTTATTCTGTACAGCTATGCTTTTAAGCTATGCTTAAAAAGCAAACAGAAATCATGTTTTTCTTCAGCTTTCTCTTCACAAAAACATTCAAAAGATGTTTAAGCATGGTATCACAAAACCCCACTTCAGACGAAGCTAAGCACACTTAATAGGATTAGCTGTTGCCATTACAAAAAGGAATACTCTACACACTACCTTTTTATGTAAACAAAGCAGATACAGATATATGATGTATATGAGCAAGTTATCCAGTCAGCATGCAAACACGAGCACAGATAAAGCAAGCATATCTATGTGTGAGCTATGCTCATACCACCTCCCTGAAAGAAGCACATACTTAAAGGTCACTACTCAAATATTAAAAGCAACTGAAACAGAAGTCCTGCATTTGCAGCACCACTTGAAGGGTGTGTAGTAAAGGAATTCCGTTCCTCTCCCATATCCTCATTTTGCCACAGTTGCTGAGACAGGGAGAGCAGTTCCACTTGTTCTAAAGTGTAACCCACTTGCCAGACATGAGACAAGCCAGGAACTCTCTACTAATCATTTTGGCTGAGTGTTTCAAACAGGAATCAGCTTACACAAGCTCACCGGTGCTGAAAGAGCTGGAATCACTCCCCAGCTGCCTCTGAAACAGGTGACTCTCAAGATGAAAGAGGCTTCCATCCAAGTGATGCCAAGCCATTCCTGGCACATTGCACACATACAAGAGAGTCACCACTGCTGTCATGCAGCTATTGAGTTCCCATTGGTTAGAACACATGCCGTATGCCTGGCCAAAGCACAGCACGCTTCACAAGAGCACCTTCTCAGCTCCCCACAGCTCCGCAGCCTGCATGCATGACAGCCTCCACCGAGAAGCTCAAGCCCAAAGGTCATCACTCTGAACTCCCCCTGGAAAAGGGCAGGGCATGAACAGCCCAAACACCACGTTACAGTGGCCCTAAGATTATCAGAAACCCTTCTGTATAACAACATGGACTCCTCACTACCAGAGTCACTGGCCTTAAAAAGCAATTTGCAAAGTCTTCATCATCCTTCTATCACAATTTTCTAGATATTCCTCAAGTTCTTGCATTCTCCACTGTACTCCAAGAACAATCCCCAAGACCAGAAAAAAAATCCACTTTTCATAATGAGCACATTGCTCTTGAAAGAGGATTCATTCTGGTCAGGTTGTACCTGTTCTTTTTCTCTTTTCTTCTTTGTTTGGGTTTTGTTTTACATTAATAACCAGTATATAGACACGTAAACATCACTTGCTTTGAACTAATTTCTTGCTGGAAAAGTTGAGGTAGTTAACAAAATCCCTCATTTTAAAGACAATTTCACTTTCTCCTCATAAGACAAATGCTGTCTAGTACGCACGTTTGCTAGTAATTTCTAATTGTATAGTAATTCCATTTAATAATGTCTATTCAATGTTAACAATAATTAATAAAACAATATTTGATGTTTCACATACCCAAGACCTTGTACCATACCATAAGGTAAACCCTAGCTTCTTTTACCTAACTTCCATCAGCATCCCATTTAACTATACAAAAGTTCTCTTGGAAACTGAAAAAAGCGTCAATATTGCCAGTCAAAAGTCCAATATGTTTGCAAATTAAAAATTTGGAAACCACCATGAAGAAAGATGGCAGAGACAAAGCAGTCCTCTTATGGATCACACCTTATTAGGATTAGAAGACTGCCACAGAACAGGACAGGTGAGAAGCAGCAATGTTGTGGAAGGAACACAACTGCCCTGTGAAGTAGACAGGAGAAATGAGGAAGTTGGAGGCATGTAGTTATCTGGCCAATTCTAATTTTACTTAGGAAATTCTTGCAGCCAAGTCTCTTTTACTTTGATACAGACTAATGTGAGAATTACATCAGCCTTTATATTCATCAGTCTCAGACTAAAATTTTATAGAGCAAAAAATCAGCTAACATCTTTGATTGACTTCACTAAATGAAGAGATAAAACATAGAACTTGAAGGGTTTCTTCCGCTCATCTTCAAAATGTCACTAAATCAACCACAGCACCTTAGACACCAAAAAACCCAAATTAGTTTACACTTCAAGTATCACTCATCTTGTAGAAAAGCCTTCTACAGGCAAGAACCTGGCCAGATAGAATCTATACTTCAAAGAAAAAAAAAAGTCTTAAGTATTAAAGAGCAAAAAACTGAGTCTCTTAAAAGTACATTGTCTTGCAGCTAGACAGAACAAATTCAGGTTTAAGATACTGGCCCAGAACCTTAGAGTGTGTTCTACAGAGGTGTTGATTTTTACTTGCTGAGGTTTTCGTTACCAGTACTCGTCATCCCACAAACATTAGGACAGGCACACGCAGACTTTTGGTGGAGTTGGTGATTCACCACCACATACATAGTTTCCACCTAAGAAATGTTTGTTGGTGGGGCCCTTGTGACTCACCTCCACTGCACTTTCTTCCTCATCATCATGGTCCCTTGGTGGGGTGTTGGTGATTTATTAAGCAACAGCCTGTCATCTGAACACAAGCAGTTTGCCAGATGACTACACAGTGACTTCTGCTTCCTGAGGGAATTCAAAGTGTTCCTCCACACCAGTCTGTATGAGTGTATAGTACTCACCACCGTGCAGTATGTGAGCTCTGAAAACAGAGCTGTTCCACCACTATTCTCATTTTGCCTTGTCCCCCTATTTCACTGGAACACTATGGTGAGGTAACTACAGAATACTAACAAAATGAACACTTCAGAAAACTAACAGCACTGTGAAGCCACTTCTAGACAGCCCATTAGGTTGAACCCCAGCATCAGGAACAGAATCTCTTAGCTATAACTTTACAAAGTTAATGATGCTAACCGAAAGTCCAGTAGCACAGAGTTTGTGCTCACCAGCCACAGACTTATCCCTAACAGAGAATATTCTCAGTTGTCTACTAGTGAATAACTCTATTATTAAAAACCGGAAAGGAATCTTGAGGCAAAAGTCAGGAATTTAACTACAAATAAACAAACAAAACCATGAAAACAAAAGCAACCAATCAAAGAAAAGCACCAAAAAACCCCAAACACAAACCCCACAGACAGCAAACTCCTAAAAAAATTCTGTCCTGGAAGAAAACCAGAAATAACTCTGAAGGGGCCAAAGTACAGCGTGCACACACACAGAAGACTTGAAAACATTCAAATCCAAAAAGTGCTGCTCATACTCGTTTCCATATAATAAGAATTATACTGTTTGTAACTAACATTGATGCTGTTATGGGAGGTGTTCCTCACTAGCGCAATCTCCAGCCCCAAGATCCAAGTCTTGGGATTGTTCAGATCTTAGCTAGTCACTTGAAAATATAAAAGGTGCTGAAAGTTCCAGAAAGGAAGAGAAAAATAGGCCTGTAGTCACAGTTAGCAGTATATACAGGGAAGATTTTTCAGATGACTTTTAGGACTCTAAATTATTATTAGAGATTACTTTTCTCCTTTGTATCCTGTCACAAGCTTTCCATTTGCCCTGTGTTTCCAAATAGCCTTCATACAGAACAAATAATTTCAAGTATAGGTATTAGCTATTTAAGTACTTTCAAAAAATATTTTTTACTTACTTTTTATGTCATATCTATGACATACTGGGTTTGTCAGCTGTAGAAATGAGACTATAGATCAAATCTCTAGTACCCTGTTCTGTGTTCTGCTACGCTTGAGGTTACAACCATCAGTGCTCTCCTTGTTCCTTGCTCATCTATGCCATGACAAGAAATTTAAACAGGTGGCACATTCTGTGCTGCTGTCAGTGGTGAAGAGTTACAGCCCAGGCGTGGACTTAATAAAAATAGAAAAAACTAGTTATGTCATATTACTTTGGTTGTAATATGTGCTGTAGTGAGAAACTGATGCTATTTAAACTTAAGAACATCATCTGCCAATCATTCAGTTTAGATTAGCAATTACTTCTACACACATATATAAAAAGATCCCTACTGCTCTGAAATGCTAAAACTCTCTTAAAACCTTTTTTTTTTTTTTCAAAAAGTAGGCCACCCTGCAAAAGCAGATAGAAATTCATGCTGTGTGCAAAAATTCCCATACCTGTTACTTCCATGACATTTGGGAAGATACTTTATTTATAAGTAACCCACATCTTTCATATTACTGTTAATTTATTTTCTCATTATGGTTTCACCTATATACTCAAAACTACTGATCTACAAATTAAAAAGAGGCACAGGAATAGCAACATGATTATGCTGTATGCTGCACATTACATTATCCTTCAAAACAGGAGAATGCACAGGCATATTGGAAAGGAGCACTTTTATGGCAGTCCAAATCACTAGAAGCAACACTTACACCTTGGAGAGTCAATGTGGCAGGGGCTGCAGACAGTGGAAGAGTCATCAGAAGTATGACCACAGTTAAATAAATCAAAACTCACACCTCATACACCCTCTAGCTATAATAGGTTGCAACTGGAAAAATACGCCAAAAAAAAAATCTCCATAGGAAACTGAGCAAGAGCTTGCAACAGCCCACTGCCTCCAAAAAAATCATAGCCATTTCTGTGCATACCCTCTGACTCAAGCTGGGATCTAATGGAAAAGGATGAATAAAACAAGTATCCACCTCAAGTGTAAGAAGGAAGGAGGCTATAAATTCCCAACCAATTACTCCAATCTCATCAGGATATGAGCCCATAGCTTCCCCCAACTCTTGCCAGAATGGATGTGGTTTTCCAGCTGCGTAGATGAGGAAACCCTCAATGCTGTTAGTCCGTCCCATAAAAATACATTTTGTTTACATTCAGATTGAAGGAATAGGACCAAAGAGGCTGCATTCATACAGGAAACATTTGTGACAATTGGATCCAGACGGAGGCAGCATGGCTTCACCTCCAAGCCTGTAGAGATGCCTCCTTCCACCCTCCTGCAATCAGCAGGCACAGTAACAGTCCTGAGCCACAGAAAGTGAGCAAAGCCTTCTGACACAGAGCGCTCACAACCCACAGTAAGCTGACAGCTCACCTCGATCCTGCCTGCCACTTCAAATGCTGCAGCTTATCCTTTCCAGAATGCAACCACTGCCCCATCAAACCATTTTACATGGACAGCCCTAGGTATGTGCAACATGACACATGACCAAATGCAAAACAACAACAGAAAACCAGCAACATGCTCAGAACACTGCAAGGCTCTCCCTAGCTGGCACTAAGAAAGCTTTGCTTCATCTGCATATATTCTAGTGCCAGATACATACAGAAAAAGACAAAAAACCTCAGCCTGTAATACCTGTATATTTTACAGAAAAAAAACCCACAACTTAGAGCAGACAAGTAGATACTGTAGTAGATGCATATCCCACAAAGCAACAAGTCCAAGATCACACAGCATCTTCTTTCCCTGCTATCCAACTACTCAGCTTCCACACTCATGTATGAAACCTGATAAATTTTAACCACCATTTGAAGATAAAATTTCTGATTATTGCTTCTGCAACTTTTATGAGATTAGAATCTAAAAGCAAAAATGAGACAAATAAGGACAAATTCGTGAAAACAAACTAGCACTATTTTCAAGTGTTAATGATCAAATGCACACAGTCTTGCTAGTGATTTACTGTATATAAATTAAAGGTCTACACAACTCTGATTTTTTCTGGAATACATAATATCAAAACCTTGAACAATTAATTCTAAAGCATAAAATGCATTCATATACTTTGTAAATGACTGTTGCACTGAATAAAACAGACAATATATTTAAATCAGCTTTATTCCATTTCCATCTAGTTATTTTGTACTTAGAGTAATTTTGGGTCAGAATTCCTTAGCCTGAATTACACAAGAACCTCCAATGAGGCATGTAAGCATTTATCATTCAGTACATGTATTCTCAGGCTATACAGACACTACAAAAAGCAGCCCTGTATCACCCAATAACTTTGTTTTCATAGCTTTACCCAGTGTATCTTTTGTTATGACAGCTGAAAAATCACCCCATTACTCAGCCCTCTCCTCCCTGCTCAGCATTACAGCCCTGTTTGCCTTTTGCCCACATCCATTCACACATGCCCTGCTACACTGGCAAAATCTGAAGATCCATTTTAGCTGTGGTACTAGTATTTATTTTTTTGTTCCTTCACAATCAGAGGCTCACAGCACCTTCCTCTTCATTAATACCAGTGCCAGAGTCTGCATCCTCAGTATCATTTGTTTCAGCCACTGCACTTTCCTCTTAGCTGCCTTTCATCATCACATCTGGCCCATGTCACTAAAAACTGTCTTCTCTTACACTAGCAGAACCCCGAGGCTGACCACACTCCCCCTATTACACATCCACATATTGTCTCCATATTGGTCTTTTCCCCTGCATTTGCTTTGACTCCTGGGGAATTCAACTCATTAAGAGTCACCAAAGGACTGGCAAAAGCACCCAATATACCCAGTCATGACAAAGCAGAACCAATGGTGCCATCTTTTCCACATCTGGGATTTTGCAACAAGAGTTAATTATCTCAAAGGTGGAAGGATAAAATGGGAAGGATTTTAGAGCAGAAAACACAGACTAACTAAAAGAGAACAGGGTGAGCTGAACCTTTGCACAGACACCAATTACTCCCTCCCCTTAGGCAGAGGCCCAGCAAGTGACCTTGGAGTAGTACAGCTGGGAAAAGCGACTTTCAGAAGTGTCTCACCACATTGTAGGCAGTTACATTTATTTCCTCACAACTGCATAAGCTAAATGGGGAATTTCAGAGCCATATTTTAAAATAACTCAAAACGTTTTAGCATATTCATTAGACAGCTGTGTAAATTCTGTCTCCTGCCATTCTTCTGATCACTCCAACAGGAAATGCCACTCTGTAAGCTGGCACTTCTGCAAAGCAAATGTGATACTGTATCGACAGCAGACTAGTCAGTGCAAACCTCTGACTCAGTGCTTTTTGGCAGTTTCAACAGCTGCCTCGGGAACACGGGAGTGAGGAGCCAAACCAAAGGTAAAAATCATTAAATTCCCTCCCCTGCAGTTAAGAAAAATCTACCTCCAACAAAACCAGGGCTTCATCCTAAGAGTTTTCAAAGAGGGTCTGATATGCTTTGATGCCTACAATATTAAGATCTTCACACAGATGCAGGTATATACAACTGCATTACAAGTGAAAGAACAGATGACGAATTCTCTTCCAAAACAAACATCCACACTCATTGCTTTTGCCTGCAAGAACTTCATGAACCTCAAGAAAAACATACATAGAATTATGTTTACTTGAAGATTTGTCTAAAATTTTATGGTTTATATTCTTCTTTCTTATTTATACACACTTTGTAAGGCATCTTCCAATGATGGATAGATTTCCAAGTACAGCTAATTCACTACATGCTAACAGAGCCAGCTTTAAGACTTGAAAAATATAGCCAGCAAAATCTGTAAAGCAGAGTTGGAAGGTTTTCACTTTCTTCTAAATAAATCATACTAAGGAAGCAAAACTTGGTAGACAAGTTAAATATTCATATAGAATTTAGACATTTAGAAGACTTGCATGCAGAGAGAGACTTGTGAGCCTTCGGGCTGCAAGTGTTTCACAATGGAATTGGCATGAACTTAAAATACAGTCTAAGTAACTATATCAAAATGGCAAATCACAAAGAAGCCAGCCTTGCTTGTGTCCTCCTGCTGTTCAACAACTGCACTTCATCCCTGTCATTAACGATGACGGATACAAATAAACAAGGTGCACGTGGTTCAGAGCCAAGGAAAATCCTTCTACATTTCTGCAGTAAACTCCTAAGTCTGAGTTGCCAATATCATAAAAAGGTAAGTAATAGGAATAACATTACAATTCATTTACTAGACACTACCTGCCATAAATTGTTACTTTCCCACGTAAAGCTGGCAAAAAGCCCGATTAAGATGCCATTAAAAATACAGAAATAAATACTGAACAATGCCAATAAGAGAGCAGACTCCACAGACCTTGATCAGAAAGCCAGAAAGAAGCTATCCTCCATAGACAAGTTTACTGGAGTACAACAACAACATTCAATTTATTTTGTAGAACTTTTTCAGAAATTTTAAAGTAAAAACTCTAAGGAAGTCAGAAAAATAGTTAAATTAAAAGCTGAGAGGAGACCAAATAAACGTCATGGCAATGATATTGTCAGAAATGTCTGGATTCCATTTCAAACCAGAAAGAATTCAAAATGCGATCATCAAACATGGGCCCAAAGAGATTAAATTTCTTGGCTAGGTCTTATATTACCAAATAGCCTTCTGAGCAATAAATCACATAATCCAGGAGTTTCTGCATTACAGCTGCACCTACATTCTGAGAAATCTTCAACACTGAGACTGTACTTTCCCAGGTACAGGTCCAACCTGGTTTTCCTTTTGTCCATGCTGGATCATGACAGTAGAGGACAGCACACTTCCTCCAGGCAGTGCCAGTGGTCACACAGGCAGGTCCAGGGGACAAATCCCTGAGCTACACGCAGCTGCAGCAGAACCCAGCGCACTGCATTCCCAGAGGGGACAAAAACCAATAAACACCCTACCACTACCTTTAGGCTTTTTGTTGCTAATATATTCCAGCAGGAGTGGAAGTTCCCCTGCAACAATGAGCATTGCTCACCAGTAGACTGTGGTCAAAACATGCTTACAGTCTTGGATCTGATTCTTATTTGAGGTAGTGGTGTTTTAAACAAATTAAAGACCAATCCAGGCACCCAGATTCCTTATTTTCTCAATATAACTGAGTGTGGTCTCAAGGCTTGACGCTAATTTAGATGAACCCCTTGTCCTCTTTTTAAGTCAGAAGAGGGAAAGATATTATCCAAATGTCTCAAGTTCTCAATTTGATGATTTTCACATACTTAGTACTACCAAGTCTTCTAAGACTACATTTTCTCCTCACTTACTTTAGCAGCTTCAGCTTCCCACTGCACCATCATCCTCACATCAGCCTGACTGAATGCAAAAAAGCCCACTTGAAGTTTCTGAGCAGAGACAGTCAAAGTTAAACTGAGTGCCACAACTCAGCTCCTGCCTCAGATGGGGTATGGTTTTCACATGTCTCAACAAATAACCCAATAATTAGATATAACTATAAATTTAGTAGCTGCTAGTATCTCACATTAATAAAAAATGAAGTATGACATTTTAAAATCCTACTAAAACCAAATATCTAGCTAAAAGCTGTAACTACCTCATCCATGAAAGCAGACTGTGCTGTGAAGGATCTCAATAGAAGTACCCATTTTCATGTTCTCCAATACATGCAAAGACTGTTACGTGCAGCTACGGATGTTAGAGGTGCCAATATTTTATCTTTTGGTCTCAAAAGACCAGCTGATGCCACCACACCAGAAATATTGTAATGTGAAATGGGGTAAGACTGGTATTAGTCAGCTGTTTTGGGTGCATAGGCATGCTGAACAGACTGGTTTCTGGAGGCTCAGGACACTTGCAGATCTGCAGTTAAATCTTAGTTTCCACACTCAGAGTCTTATGTGGAGCCAGGAGTGCTTCTGCCACCTGGGATTCACTCAGAAACGCGCTCAGGACCATGAAAGTGTAAATCTCATCCCTCTATAGCTTCAGTGTCTGCCTCCATGCTGTGACCCAAGAATTTCCATACAGTAAGTCTACAAGGCAGGTTTCGTAATTGCCACGCCTTTTTACTTCTTTTCCATGGCACCATAATTTTTCTTTTTAAATGTATCATCTACCTTTCACTTCCTAGGCCACAGGTTTTAAAGACTTAAAGCCTGTGCCTAAGTAAGGGTCACCTCTTAATTTGCATTCACTCTGTGCTTATTCTGTGTCAGTGATACGGGTGGTAGATCACAGAAATAGATGAAAATCTCACATGGAAAAAATCTTTAAGTTATGTAGCTCTCCTACTCAGCAGTTGCCAGAAGACGTGATATCTGAATCAAAAGGCATACCAGACTTCTCAATTACCTTACTTCGAAGTAAAAGCAAGTAAGGCATTGACATTTATGATTAACAGGAAAGAAGATACTGTGATGCTTGTATTACAGTGCGGGATCACAGCTGCACCAAGCTTACCTGCTTCTATTAACGCTCCAATCATCTAGTAAGGCTGAGAGCTGCAAGTAGGACCATCAGCACACTCTGGCATCATCCAGGTTTCTCTTCTTTCTGTGATATACTGGATTCTTACTTTCTTTCATAAAGCTTGAACAAACCCAAGAAATTCTGTTCATGCTTTTAGCTTGGAATTTATGTAGGTCATTTGTATTTAGGAAGCCCTTCCACCAAACTCCAACTAAAAAAATACCCTCCTTGTACTGCTGCCCTTTCAAAAGTTGTGTCATTTAAAAAGCTGTGTTTCCAAGAGACATACAACAATTATATAACTTCAGCTTCCATTTTTACAAAGTAAACTTCTGGCTCCTGTTGTGGACTTGAATTATGCTCATTTTACTACAAATATTTGTTTCCTTTAGCATCCAAGGCCTGTCTTTAAAAAGGGTAATTTTCCCAGCAGTCCGCTAGCCTTCCAATGCTCTAAAGAAACCTAAGTGGCAATCTATTTAAGGAACTGTTTTTCTAAAACCAGAGAGAAATATTTTGACTTTGGATAGAATGCAAAATTGCCACTCAAGTCAGCGAAGTAAGTGTTTGGATGACAAACCAAAACCAATAGTGATGTGCTGCAATCTTTTCCTATTTACACTGGATAAAAAGAGGGTACTGGACACTGACCAAGCAAATGTAAAAAGAGTTCTTTTTTCTAGCAACTTTCCAATTCCAACTTTTAACTTCTGTCCAAGTCTCCCACCCTCTTTACTGCAATTAATCACCCTGAACAATGTGGTACCTGCTGGGTTTTTTTCCCCTCTCTGCTCGTCATCTTTTAAGACAAACTCCTTGAATAAAAACATTCCATACCATGAAGGTTCATAGCTGCTACTCTTCACTCCCTTTCTACTGACGTTTCAATCTCTTCCTTGTGCAGGCAGCAAAAACAAAAGCCGCCTAACTTGTCCGTATACAGCAATTTATCCTTCCATAAATCAGGCCTGTGACTAACATCATTTCTGATACTGTTTGGTTTACCGAAGCCTGAAGAATATTTTCAGGCCATTCCTTGTGCCCATTCAGGACTCCACTTTCCCTTTCAAAGGCTAGAGCATTCTCCAGCCTTCCACACAACTGCTGCATCCCTCCACTTGGTAGGACGTGGGATACGCACATCTTTGCCTCTGTGACTTTCACAAGCTGATGCTGAAGTGCAACCCCTGGATCTCAGTTTCTTGCAGGCAGGTTTTTGTCACTCCCTCTCCTCCTGAACAAAGTTGCACAATACACATATTCGGAAGAGCACGCAAGAGTACAGAAGAAATGTGATCTTACTTGAGTAATACAGACAAAGGAGGCCTTCACTCAAGTTTAAAGGGCAGAGTTTATGGGATACAAAGAGAATGAGGAATAGATGTGGGTGGAGAAGTGAATAATGTTGTGTAGGCTCTTATGTGGTCTGACGTTTTTCATCTTCATACTCTCCAAAACTCAACTTTCCAATGAAATGCAGAACTTGCTTATTTTCTAGGTTCATTCACAGCTCTCAGTAATTACATATGTGCATTTATGCTTGAGATTATTTTAAATTCTGAGCTTCTTGCCAAATTTCATTGTGGGTAAACACCTTTAAGTACCTAACGCCAAATTTGTGTTAAGTATAATATTTCTTGTTCCTGTTTCTTTCCTGGAGTGCTTCCATGTGCTCATACACAACTGTTACGCTCCACTTAACCGATGACTGATGTTTTTCACACCCATACACATTTTTTATGAGATGTACTGTGCCCAGCTTTAACTTCCTATTACTATGCAACATACTGAAATTTTAGCAACTGCTGTTGCATCACATGTGGCTGTGATCTATATTTTACAGTGATCCTAGAACAACTAATTAAGTGTGTACTGTTTGACATTCCTTAGCAGGGACTCTCTAAAACTAAAAACAAACAAACAAGCCTGACCAAAAAAAAGGGAATTAAAGTATAGCTACTCAAAATCTGAGACATCTATCCTAAACCTGTGGGACACATTTTGTTGTTTCAATAAGATCATTCTTTAAAGGAAAATATATAAAACCAGGAAATTATTAGAGCAATTATACAATTTTAAAAAGTAAATTCCAGCACCATATAATCTTCCATTAGCCCACAGGATCTGTATGTAGCTAAAAACAAAACAGTTTTGTAAAAATAGAGAAAGGTACTAGAGAATGCCAGCCCTGTAAGGCATAAAAGTACTTTTGGCTGAGAACTGTTTGGGGATTTTTTTTTCCTTCATTAATTCTTAATCTCTGTGGAAAACCTCTGTTATTCCAAGATTTTCTTTAAAATTAAGAGAAAATTTTATCTCTGGAAAAAATCTACTCAGGAGATCACAAACCCATGGCAGTCATGGGTTTTTAAACTCATTAACCTCCTTAGACTGCTATCAGGAGGCCTTCAGTACCTGAAGAACTGAACAGCAAACACTCTCAAAAGCTGAGATGTCACCAATGACAATGAATGGCCTCAGACCTGGAGTGCTGGAAAGCTACCAGCTCTGGCCAAGCATTTGCTACGTTTACATTGAATTCTTGGACTGGATTCTAAACCCTTGTATTTTGTTTCTGGGCTTTGGCACCGGTCCATTTGTATCTCTAGCAGTAATACATTATGCAGTTAAGAATTTCATACTGTTTTAAGAACCTCAGCTGACAGTGCCTTCCATATGAACCAAGAGTTCTCAGAACATCATGGAACAAGTGCTTCAGTCCTGATCAGATAAAATTACTTCAGTACAAGTTCAGATTTGATTTGACTGAGACTACTTGCTAGATGCATTTGAAAAAAAATAATGTGAGAACCCTTGTAAACCTACAGAATTTTATTTCTTTTCAGGAATGATAAAACACCTCTGTTACATTCCTTCACTTTCAATTCCCAGCAAAGACCTTACAGCCAGTGAGCCCAATATCAAGCGCCTCCACAGGACTCTTCTACCAAAACCTACATAGAGCTGAAGTTGCATCTGGGGACTCTTGGGGAAATTGTTGTAATATTGAGACTTAAAATAAGTCTGCTTTATAATAAAACTTGACACCAAAGTGTCAGGAAGGTTCCCTGCTGAGTATTAATTAAGGAAATAAAAAAATTACAAGCCCTACAATTCCTCAAAGTAATACACGCAGGTGGCCAGGGAAGATGTACCCAAGACTAGATGGATATCCATAACCACCACCCTACAGTCCTGCAAGGACAGCTCACTTTTTTCCATATGATGCATCTGTTACTCGGAATTTATCATTTACCCCCAGCATCCTGGCACCATTAGAACACCAGAGGGACTTGTACACAAACACTGAGTTGCATATCATAATGAATTACTCTGAGAATGCACCAGCCCTGCATGACATGAATCCAAAATTACACAGAGACAAGGCACTAAAAGAAGGTATTTATACAAAGTCACGGAATGGCTGCTCTTTGCAAAAGGAACAGAGCACTGGGTGAAGAGAGGAAAAGTGTGAGTAAACAAATTGATGTTTGGCTGCACAAAAATAAGAATTTTAAGTCTATAATGATAAAAGTATCTCACTGGAGAAATACTCCAAGAAGCATTTAGCCACTAAAACAGAAAAAAAAAAACTGCTATGAAGTCCTGAACAAAAGCAATACAGCAAAGCTTTTTGTATGGCATCTCTTAATGCCATGTATCACAGTACTCTAATTTAGATTAAGAATAAAAACAAATTAAAAAAATACTAATTCCGTGCTACAGAAAGTCCTCTGAATGGTTTTGACTGTACAATTGTATAAATGCCACACACAAAGATCCCAGCTATAAGAACACTAGGATCTGTGGATTAATATCTAAAAAATTATTGAAAAATAAAAGCCACTCCAGGTATTCCTACCAAAAGTTAAGTCTTCAAGTAGCTCCAGGGAGTATGTTCAACCTTGATTTCTTACTGTGAAAGTAAAGTAGAAAACTTCTGGTTTAGACATGACCCAGTGAGTGAGCTATATTTTAAGTACATATACCATGAATGTTTACTACTGAAGTTCTGTAGTAAAAAAGCCTCTTCCAAACAGGTTAAAAGATCTACATTGTTACTGCACCCAGGTAATCACAAAGCCATCTGGATAAATGAAACAACAGTTCAGGTGTAATTTCTGCCTGAGGCTGAACACTCGCAGCTCCAGCTGAAGTCGGACCTCAGACATCTTGTCACTCATAGAAGCCCAGGACTCCAGAGCTCCTTTAAGCCACAGGGCACTGGTTATTTCTGCCACACTGATCAACCAGCTCCTACCTAGAAACCTCCTTCCTGGACTAAGTCTAATCCTGGTCTCATTCAGACTCAGCTGTGGAAGTACTCATTAGGCTTATAAGGAGGGCAACAGAGGAACAAAGCGAGATACTTAATTGTCTTGTGGAAGGGAAAAAAACCTGAGGGCACATATCTTCAAAATAAGACTTAATTTATACTGTGATTTAATGTGTTACTACTCAATTGGCCAACACTGTAGAGGAGCAGTAACATCAAACATTAGCCTGCTGTATTGCAAATAACTAGTTCAGAGCTCTCTCTGCAAAGTAGAATAGCCTGAGATATCGCCAATCTACTTCTCATGTAAACAAAGAAATCTCTATCAAACCTTCTCTGCCTTCTGCTAATCAGTTTTGCCAAAATTTGGCCACCAACCAGGAACTACGAATTACAGTCAATGCATAAACAGGCCTCTGAATCATAATGTTCACTTCAGAAAGAAAAAAATTCAAACATGGAATGATAGTCTCTATATAATTTACGGCCATGTATACCCCAGTCTGTATTGAGAGGATAGATTTCAGATGAGATAAAAGAAAAGAGCATTAAAATGCTAAGCCCAAAACCCCTGCACTGAATAGTTAAGGGAACTCCAGAACACAACAAGCATGCTGATAAAGAACAGCGTAGCAGTGGCCTAGAAAGGCATGAATGCACCAGGCACTTAAAAAACATTACATAATATTCAACATTTTCTTTTCACTGCCTTCTTACAGACCAGTTGTGATCTGTATTGCTCTCATCTTGCCACTTCCTTCTTTCATTCCAATGCTCAAAAGCTGTGCTAAATTTCCCAAGGGCTCATCACTCAGTAAGCAAGCCTGTTTCAATGTGCTAGTGTGTCTGCTGTAATAGCTATTTCCACAAATAAGCCACACGAAATTCTTAACAAATCTACGGTTACATGAAAACAGAAGAATTATTAAAACCAATGAAACATATTAAATATCGGACCACAGTTTCTACAGCAATTTAGCAGCTACATCACTTGTCATGCAATCAACTGATTTAAGGGGTCTACAGAATTTACTGTATTTCTACAAATAAGAAACCTATTTAATCAACTATTCTTGCATGCTTTCAACAATATATTACAGGGATTAAAATGAACATAATACACTGTAATAGAACAGTATATTGTAAAAAGAGCTAAACTCTGGTGTAATTTTTCATGACAGATTTGGTCATATTTATATACATAAATTTATATTTTACACAAATATTTATATAGCCATATCCTAGGAATGGAAACATTCAGACACTACAGCTCAGCAGAGAGCATAACTGATGTATTGCATAGAATTTTAAGATCAACAAATTAACTTCTAATATGGAAACAACTCCTGAAAACTATAAACAGTTGTCAAAATAAGATTCCTGAAAAAGCAGCATGAATCAAGATATTAACTGCCTTTGGTTTTGCCATTACAAAATGGAATAAAATATAAGACTAAAAATTAAAATATTTCTTACCTGACCAAAAGAAAAAAAATAGTTTATGCATCATCTTTGCCCTTCCCCCAGTTATTGAAACTGTATTCGTGTTTTGAAAGTTCTCCAATTTGGGGGAAAGTATATTTTCCTGAAAATTATTTATCAAAAATGGAATTCTCTCTGCTATAAAAAGACAACCAATATTTATGTTAATCTTACAAACCACCTAAAAACTTCCACTTTATAGCTGCAAATTCAAGTGGGACAAACAAGACATGCTCATTCCAACCTTCATGTGAAATGTTCTCACTGAGGTTTGTTGGGATGTTTAAACCACAAAAAAAAAAAAACCACTTAAGCAACATGAAATAAAAGAACAGAGGATGCTTAAAAAAAATGATAGACAAGGATGCAATTTGACTTTAAGGTAGATAATGAGATGGATTTTTTCTTTTTAAGCTGGATAAGGATCTAGCTACTAAGCTCCTAAGTTCCCAAAAAGCTCTATGGCCTACTTTCTCTACTCGTTTCAAAGTCACACCAAAAGGCCCAGGCCCCTACCCTGATGAAAGGGATGTCCCCAGAGACTGCACATCAGCAGCCTTCTCTGACACGTGCCCCGCAGCACAGGCAGTGACATGAACCGTGTCCAACCCGCGCCACAAGAGAACGGGAATGTGCGCTGAGAGCCCTGCCAAACCAAAGCCCTGTGCTCGAGTCCAACTCCATCCCTTAATCTCCTCATTGCCATTTCTCTTCTAATCTAATTCACTTCTTCCCAGCATTTATACCGGTTATCTTTTCATGCCTCCCAAAACAGGCAATACAATTCAATTTTTACAGTCATTTTTCCATTCCTATTCCCAGTGATGCAATCACTACCTTGAACATATTGCCGAGAATTTAAACAAGGTAATTTTGGCAACAAAAAATTCTGCATGGAGATTTTGTATTCTTTTTATACAAATTTGGGGGCAAAACTGAGTTGGCACTATACCTTTCATGATTTGTTTTGTATAACAGCTTTCTAAATTTAAAAAGCAAATTATTTTTCCAAAATTGACTGTCTTTCATTTTTGTTTCAAACATCGTTTGTAACAAAACCTATTTATTTTCAAACAAACCCATACAGGGAATGGTATATTTCTCACATATTGGATTAAACACATTTACCTTTTATTAATAATTAAAGAAAATATTTACTTTTTTAGCAATGCAACAGAAACAAGCATTTCAAACTATCCCCTTAATTCTCTGATTTAAAAACAAAATTAAACAAAAAGTAAAAAGCCTAACACCAAGATTAGTATTCTGATAGCAATATGTCACAAAGAACTTGACATGTTATATAATGCACTATATGTTTCCTCTGGCTCAGATTCTTTCACCTGTTCTCCCCTGGCATGGCTAGCTCTGCCAGATGGATCCATTTTAGATTTAATTAATTTACCCTGTCTCCTAGGATTTCCAAGAAGTAAAGCACTGACAAAAACCCTAGTCCTCTCCTTTCTTGGATACAGAAAAAGAACCTAGACAGAGATTTTCCTTTTAAGAACGGAATACAACATTCACAAATAAATAGCTCAGGAGAACACGTGCTGTTCAAAGAAGCTAAAAATAGTAAAACCAACAAGCATATGTTTAACTGGGAACCTTCCTAGATCCTAAAAGTAACATTATTCTTTAAATCCAGTGCAGATCTGGGAACTCAAAAACTGTTTGGTTTTTTTAATGGCAGTGAAGCAAGCATATTCCAAGTGTCTGCATGTAAAGTGAATACCACACACTGCATATTGAGCTAGGCACAATCCCTCCTTGTCATCAGCCTTCATTCCCTCCACCACATTACTTTTCTCTTCTTAAAAATTCCTCAATGTACTACAGCTAAAATTTCATCTCATCTAAATTAAAGCATTTTTAAAAATCCTTTTATTCTCTGCTCATATGAAAAATAAATCTTCACAGAAATTTAGAAGGGCACAGCAGCTTCTAACCACCTGTAGCTCTTTAAAATATGAACTGCTCTAAACAACTCAAACTGCATTCCCCTCCTAAACTTAACAAAAGGGGTGAGTGGACACATGCTAATTAAATCACCTGCTTATCTTAATCACTAGGTTGGTTTATATGGACTAGTACAAATCAGTTCTTGGACAGTCCTCCTCCTCTCCTGGCTTTCTCCTTATTATCCCCTTTTACATCGTAAGATTCATGGGGCAGAGGCTAGCCCCTGTGTTAAAGCTGGTAATAGGGTCTGGCATAACTAAGCCAGCAAAACCAGGTGGACTCAGAACACTGCAAGAGAAAAATAGTTCAGATCTTCTAAATTGCTAAGTCCAATTTTGAAAGCACAATGCTCCTTGTATAGGGTGGAACGTTTCACAACAATATCCTAGAGCTCCATTAATGAATTCTTCCACTTGCAGGAAATGCTACAAAAAACAAACCTTTCAGCCCTCTAAACAGAACTTAGATGATGCAGAAGCATTGACACACAGTACAGGAATTAATTTTACTTAAAATGTACCAATACAAAACAAACCAGCTCACATCACTTGTGAGTGATGCCAATTCTCCAAGGTCTGTCTCCATAACAGATACACTGCATCTTTCCTGATAACAAAATATTCGCACAAAGTTTTCGCTCCAAATGTCACAAAACTAAACAGGAATCTTGAGTTTTTACCTTCAGAAATCTGTTGAGATAAAGAGCATTAACTCCAGACTACATAATCTAATCAAATGCCTGAGGCCAGAGGACAAACAGAAACAACCTGTAATTAAATTCTGAAGACTATAATGATTATTTTTTTAAAATATCTTATATCAACGTAGCATTTGCTACAAGATCTGCACTGAATTAAACAATTTTTTAAAATTTAAAATAATTGATGCGTAAGAGTTTGGGCTTCCTTAAGAAAAGAATGAATCACAGATATTCTGAGGTGGGAGGGACCCACAAGGACCATCGAGTCCAACTCTCCAGTGAATGGTCCAGAAGCGAATGAACCCACAACCTTGGTGTTAACACTGTACTCTGACCAACTGAGCCAATCTCAATGGCTTAATCATCTAATACTTCAACTTGATGGTTCTATAAATTATTAGGAAGCAGCCCAATTAACCGGTCAACATAAAACCAGGCATCCAGGGTCCAACATTAATATAATTAAAGGGGTGAAGAACCCCTTACATTTTCACTGATAGTAACAGACAAAACACTGCTACAGTCTTAAGGCACAGAACTTGAACTGTCGTTTTCATCAGCTCTCAGAGCACATTCTCATTTACCTGTAACTATTAGAGCCATCAATTTTAACTCATAGCAGTATGTATTTTCTGTAAGAGTTGAAAGAATCACCTACACATATATACCATTTAAAATCCAAAGAGTATTTCACAAATTAATGGAAAGCCCTCGTGCTCACTGCTGAAAACAATCCATACATAGGACAGAAACTATTTGTCCCAAGGAAAAGACAATTCAACTTGAGAAAGAGTTATAAAAGCAGTCTGAACTTTAAACTATTCCTTTACTTTTTGCTCATAAACACTTCTCACTGAGCTGAGAGAACACAAATACACATGAGACACAATCTCCCAAAGTCTGTTTATATTGCCAGAAGCTTTTCTAGAACGTCTACCTTTATTTGAGCTATTGTTACCTTTCTCTCTGCTTCTAGTAAGTGTTTTGAAAATAAAACCCAAACTCTCAGCTATAGGAAAAACAATCTGAAAACAGCCCAGGCACTAAGCTCTATCACTTGTTACCTCAGATTAGATAAAATAGGCAGCAGCTGCCCTAAGCAACCTGTCCCAAACCATTTTTTCTCCCCTCTGCCACAGCAAATAATAATAGCTTTATCCATACAGATTCCATACACTTGACAAAGTTCTCAGAAGATCAATAAAGTTTTTTTTTTTAAAAAGTCATTTTGGAATTGTTATACTGAAATTAATCAGTAGTTCCAACATACCCAGCACCCGTGACATTTTAAAGCAGCAAGATACCATCTAACATGTCAGCCTTACCACCACTTTTGCCAGCTAACCAGTTCACCATCGCATCCCCAGCAGCCAGCCTGCCCCAGGAGCCTTCCAGGGCCAGCAAACGGGGAGCACCGACAGAAAGTCCCCAAGTACATGCTTAACTCTTTAAGTTAGAAACATGGCATAATACAAGAAACAGCTTTCTGAAAAACCAACTATGAGCAGCTGTACAGACATTGTACACTAGTTAAAGAAAAAAAAATAAAAGCCAGATACTTATCAAAACGTTCATCCTGGCTTCTCCCTTACAAGCACAGCTAACTTTACCTTTAGGAAGAGCAAGACACAAACAAGAGAACAAAGAAGAGCTGCAACTGCTGCACTTCAGCATTTATACCCTCAAGACTAACTCAACCCAGCTGCAGGGACTTCAGGGCCCTGAACAGGTGGAGCAAATCAGGTGTGCTGATGGAGCTCATCTTCCCACATAGTTTCACCTGAATGGAATCCACCTAACCACGCTGGGAAAGCTAGAGCTTACTTTCAAATGTCACCCAGCTGCATGCTCCAGTCAACAAACCCTAACCACCAAAAGACACCATTAAATCAATACTTAAAATGGCAATAATGAAACAACCTCTCTTTTTAAACCTTTCAGCATTCAACTTTCACCTATTAAATCATTCCTGCTCAGTAAAAAGGCCTTAAGCACATGGAAAGGTTTAGGATCTGGAGCTACCACCACCTGCCAGTCAACACAGCTCAGATACCTTGCAGCACGTCTCCTCACAGGCTTAAAGTTTGGATTTATTAGCACTGTCAAACCAGCACCTTGAGACAGTAAGCTCAGTCTTAGAAGACTAAATAAAAAAAATACTGCTGTGACAAAACACTTCACTTGCTCTGATGGATTAAATTTGGGTTTATAAAAGTTTTAAGTGATGTAACTTGACTTCTACAGGCATTAGATCAAATCAGGTATGGTTTACATCACCTTCATACCAAATCATAAAGCAGATGCAAACACTGCAAAATGCGACTTGGACACCTTCACAGAAATCATCATGCCGTCAGCTATGCTCTAAAACAAAGTGGTATTCCTTTCTATTTCAGAGCACTCGGGAGCAGCACAGTTAAATGCTGGATGACAGTCTGGAGCTCTGTCCTTCACCCAGTCACCTCCAACACACCCACCCACACTCCTTAAATCAACCCACTTTGTGATGTCACCCTCCTCTCAAAAAGACCCAGGGACACCCTGGCTGATCATTAATGAAGGATTTTAACAATTACTAACTCAGCAAGTTTACTTTCTTGCTGCACCTGATGCAAGTCTGGAGTTCCTTCTGCAGTACCCTTAAGCTGCTGCAGGCAGAAATCTTCAAAACTGATTATTCTATTTCTTCGTGTATGAAAAGCAAACAGACAAGCCTATGACATTCTGTGTCTGCTTTTTTGTTTAAAAAAGTAAGTAAACATTTCATCCTAGAGACTGAATTATTTTTCACCTCTACAAGTTAGGACCATACATTCCCTCATTTAACCACTCTTTAATAGGACAGGAAAGTTTCTAAATACAGTTTCTGTAATCAATTTTAGAGATATATTTTACTTTTGTACACAGTTGGCATAGGAGCAAGACTGAGATCTATTCGCTTTAAACTATTCCTATTCCTCACTTTAAAGAACACAAAACCCAAAGACAAAGAATTGCATGGACAGCCAATAAGGACAAAAGCTTGTATACAGGTTTATTAAAGCAACTATAGCCACAGAAATAACATTTTCAAAACAAGAGCATGAAAAAATTATTTTTAACTTAATTTTTATTACAGCTATTTCTAAGAGCAATCAGCTCGAAATATATATATTTTTATTACTGGGTATGTATCAACCTCTTAGCTAAAAGAAAATTAAAATTAAGACTATTACATGTTAATGCAAGAGATGCTATTGCTTTATAGAGCTTTAAAACAGTGCATAACTTTACAAACACTTGACTACCTTCCCCTATATATATACAGAGAAGACAGGGGATTAAGTAAACCCAGCTCAAGTCCAGAATATGATGTGTAAGGTCAACATTAAATAAAAAAAAAATACATGGATTTTAGCTGTCATGTTCACGAACAAATATCTAAATAAAGAAAAAAGTTTTCAAGAACAATAATACCTCTTTCTGAAATGAACTGAAACTGACTGAAATCAATTTGGATTAAAACTTTATTAAGATCTTAAATATAAATTTTGATGTCTAAACATCTATTTTGTGCAAGTGATGCAAGTACCACATATTAACCTAAATAACTGTTGTTTAAGTTTTCTTTAAAAATTATACATAACTTAATAACAAACATAATGCCACAGATTGGAAACAAGAAAAAGCAAATGCTTTTTTCTTTCATTCCTGGAATCACACAGAATCACTCAGTTGGCAACACAAAGATACCACAGTCTTCCTATCATACATAACATCCAAGTTAACATTAAAACTTTATCACCTACATCGTACAGGCAGAGTCAAAGCTCCACATGTTGGGCAGCATTTTCCACTTTTATAAATTCAAATTGTACTATATTCTAGGGACACATTCCAGAAAAGCAACCAAAATTATTTTTGCAAATATCAAAACTGTGAAGTTTTTACTGTTGTCTTCTTTCAGGAACAAGAGAACTGTAACGTGAATTCGGCTCTTCTGACTCACAAAAAGACATCAGAAGTTACACACCTAAGGCGGTGTCAAAGGAGGAAAACCAGCACTTAGTCAGGTAAAATTCAGTATGGCCTTAAACCAGAAACCAGACCCATAAAGGGTGAAAGAAAAGAAGTATGCTTATGGCTGAGAGTCTCCAGTGATATGCAAATAATGCAAACATAAAGCCAGTAGTTCCCTGTTTCTGATCCTGAAGGAATCAGTAACCTTTAGCTGTAAGCGTACTATATATATACAGTATAAGAAAACTAACACCAAATGCTGGAAAAACTTCCCATATAACTAAACCAATTTATCAGAAGTGCATAATCAAAGCATTAAAAAAAAATCCCTCATGGGGAAAAATGTTTGCACTACATATAGACGACTCCGCAATATTTTCTCCTACCTAAGCTGTTCTTGTGACTAAAAGGAGTGAGATTTTTTTCCTTCAGTCCTCAAAGCCCAAGTAGTTTGTCAGCTTATTTATGAAACAATACTTTTAGTATGATAACCTAGAAAATGTAAGAACATCACAAACCTTCTGCCTGTTGATCTGCAAACTCACTTTCAAAAAAATGTTGTCAAATCACTTCTAACCAAAGGACTCACCATATCTGAAGCACCTGAAGCGCTCTACACCAACTAGGACCATTACAGGTCACAGAAGCCAGTAACCCATTCCAAATAATTTCTGCCCTGCAGAATAGCTGTGCATAATCACAACTGAGTTGAACAGAGCTTATGCTAGAAAGAGTTACAAGACGCTTAAACAAAGAATCATCCTAAAACATTTCTCTTTATTTTTGCAATATTAAAGTCACCATTTGCAAACAGGTTTTTTTAGACATAGCTGTAACAATGTTTACCGCATATTTAAAAGAGAAAATTAATCCAATACCAGTAGTGCTAAAGTTAATCTCATTACTAATAATAATAATCGTAATAGCATATTAAAAGTGAGTCACCTTTTTAGTTTAAGAAAATAAAAGAAGAGCTAAGCCATTAGATAAAAATGTAAAAGATAGCATGAAAAATGAATGAAATATAACCAAGTATGACAAAATATTTAGTCATCCTTTGCTTGGACAAAGGGAAAACAAAATTGTATTATACATTTATTATATAAAGAGCAATAAAAAAACAACAAGGTAGACCTGTATGTAACAGTTACAGTGATGAGCTATCCAGTTGTTGTGTGATGCTGCAACTGTTGATGAGGTTACAGTACTCCTCCAGATGTTTGTGTCGTGATGATGATGAATTTGGGGTTTTTTCCCCACTCTATGTTAGCAGTTCTGATACTTAACTTAGGTGGTGAAGCTCAGGACATGCAAAAAGATTTCCAGGACTCAGGGCTGCAGCTGCACGTGTGTCTGTCCTGCAGGTGATCCATGGGGCGTGGGACCTCTGCCAGTCCCACTAAATGTGCACTTGGTGCAGTTCTAAAAAAAGCCAATATTTACCATTGCACATCAGCTTGCGGGAGAGATGCCCTTATAGGATATTATCGGCCATTCAAGCACTCGAGCTCTGATTTCCAAGGGGAGCCTGGCAGAAGGTGTAAGTCTTGACCGGAATGGAAACATACCATGTGTGACTTTTAAATATTATGTTTCTAATGCTGAAATCTCAGACATAATGGCCACAAACCAAGTAAATACAACTTGCTATAATAAAAGAAAAAAGCTTTTAAAAGCTTGAAATGTTAACATTAGAATATGTTTTTGAAAAAATCTGATTCATCTAGGACACTGAACATCTAGGCCTGAGTCCAAAGCCATCGAGGTTATTAGGACTGCTTCCCTCTATTTCAACAGACCTTGGATAACTCTCTCGTTTCTGTAACTCTCAAACAGACAAATACATGCAATATATCATCTCAAAGCAAACGAAACTCAACACATTTCAGTGGCAGCACATTCATTTAAACAGAACCATGTATACTATATATGGAAATGAAGTGTTCCTCTCAAAGATGCAAACCCGATGTATTCTCGGGCTATAAATACCATCAGGATTCACAACGGGCCCTTCCTGACCAGTCTGTCTCTGACAGGCATGGAAGATAGGTATAACTCCTTCTCCTTTACTCAGCTTCTGCTGCCTTTCCACCATCCATTATCATCCAAGGTGACCTGTGTACCCTGGACAAAGTGCCCACACTGACAAACCATGAGCTCTAATTTGGAACTGGCGTATTTAGCCCTGTGTAATTTCGCATAAATGCCAGTGTAGTCTTGTGATCTAACGGAGTTTTGCACTCACTTCCCAGTCAGGCATTGTACTCCTGCAAGGAGCAGGGAGCTGGACTCAATGATCCTTATGGCTCCCTCCCAACTCAAGATACTCTAGGATTCTAAGCCTTCGGCCATGTGGCAGCATATAAACCCATTACAGAAACACAGCTTTTTAAAGTGTAGCTCCTTTCCTTTTGCCACTAAAATCATATGTGGGGGAGAAAAATATTTTTAAACCATTAACACCCACACATAATGTTTCAGCAATCTTTCCCTTAGAAAACCTCCACAAGCTGCATTCCCTGTGCCCTCCTCAGACTTCTGGTAATTCAGTTATTTTCATACATGTAAAATACACAGTTTTATGCAATGTGACTAGGTATGTTCAGCAGAACCAAAGGGATACCTTGTCCCTCAGTTTCATCTAGTGTTATTTTCATGTTTACAGCGCCCCAGTGACTGCTGCCCTCCCAACCTCACACTACAGGATGCCTTGCTGCTGCTGAACTACAGCCTGATCCCGCTGAGGAATTATCACCAGCCAGCCCTGAAATTCACAGAAACTTTTGCCACTCTGAGACGGATTCCACAGAACAGCAGAGCCAGTCTCAGAACGACCGCTGACTGCTGCTCTGTGTTGTGCCTGACTAGAGATTACAGCTTCTTTTTAGGATTTGTCCCAGGAAGGACACTCAATGACTAAGATTCACAACCCACTTTCTCGCAGTAATACAGGACATACAAGTACCATCACTGGTACTGATTTTAATTATAATCATTAGATCCCGTCCCTGCAGAGATTATACTTAGGGCTAGTGCTCTCTAAATGTTCAGTGTTTCTGTCTCTGGGGCTGTAAACTGCCCTCATTCTGCATTCAGAAATCCCAACGCATCAAAACTGAGTACACGGATCAGTGTTACTTAAAAGCTTTTTGTTTGCTATTATAGGCATTTCTTCTGTTGAGCTAAACCGGAAAAAAGGTGAAACCTAATGGTTTTCAACCAGCACTTTGCAAATGCGAGATTTTCAATTTCTTTTTGAATGCAGATGTTCTCCTTAAATGTATGTGTTGCAAAGCCTTGAAAATAAGTATGATAGTGTACCAAAACAACATTTGGGTTGAGAATGGTTTACAGGTTAAATCCTTGCCTATGCATTCTCTTTTCTGCATGCATAACCTATTTTAACATGTGTTTATAAAATGTGAAATCCTTTATAAGCTCCAGAGAGCCAGAAGCGTCTTCCTTTTCAGAGCACGGAAAACAGCAGCACACACCTCTCCACACCAGCGCCTTTTTCTGCTTGTAGAAACCCCATCTGCAAAGGCCTCCAAGTACCTTTCCTTTCAGACCTTGACCTCTCCACCACGGCCACCTCTCAACTGGCAACCTGTCTGGTGAGGCTCTCACGGAGCAGTTGCGTGCGGACCACCTGACAGCCATGAGACAGGAATGACTGAGCCAGGCTGTGCATGTGACTAACGAGCAAAATGCATTACAGCTCCCGCTAATCCCTTGAGCCTTCCAGTTGTTCATCATACGCTGCTGCCCAGTACCTCTTCAAGCGAGTCAAGGTGACGATTCCACGTAGATTTAAATGAAGGGATCTCCTGCATTATGTGTCCACGCGTGTCTTCCAATGAACACTCAAACTTTTCTCAACAGATCTTGCCTCAAATTTGTTTCTTTATTTGGAGAGGACATCGATGCAGGTATTGCTCAAAAACCAACAAACCTCACTCACACAAGAGAGCCAGCTTGGAATGAATATCGCTTGTTTTACGGACAAATTTAAATTTTTCCACTTATAAATTTTCTCAGGTTTTAGAGTTCTGGGTTGAAACTGTTAACTTTTCAAAAACGACTTCTGCAAATATTGTATTTCCAACAAAACCAGATTTTTTTCTATTCAAAACAAAAGGGAATGTTGCTTTGTTTCTACCAACCAAACCTAGCACTTTGTAACTTACTAAATTTCAAAAATATGTAGACCAAGATCAAAGAAGACTATTATGGCTTGTAATTTCAGGCTAGCAGCTGCTACCTATAATCATAATTTCACTGTATACATGAACAAGTCCTGCGTTGTGGGGAGGAAAAGCTCTTCCAAAATGCTGAAAGCATCACAGTAAGGATATATTCTACCTGTTAGAGCCCGATGACACAAGGTCCGTAAGAGTTACCCTTCACTGGGGAACCAAGGAGCAGCAATAAAGGGTCCAGTCTCATACTCTTCAAAAGGAAACAAATTCCACTCGATTCTGCACTGACCAGCACCAGGAGCCGACTGTGCCCCAAACTTGTGCTCTCTCATTCCACTGCTCCTTCTTCATGTTGAGTTTGCTCAAAGCCAAAATATGATATCAGATAATGTCAGCAGAAAATGCCCTCCAGGAGCATAGAAAATGCAGAGGCAGATCCATATTATCAAAAGAACTACAGATTGTATAATATGCATTTAGCCCCTCTGTGTACATCACTATGCATATTTATTTTTCTGCTGTTACCAGAAACAAGAGCAACTAATGCCAGAGTCCAGCCCAATGAAGTTTAATCTCCCACTCTACTTTTCATACACAAACAGAAATGAGCTGGTCAAGGGACAAAGAAAAAGCAATGACCAGACAAGTTATTTAGCAGTATCTAAGCACCACTAAAAATGTAGATGTAAACAATGAGAAGAAAACCAGCATTTTTCAAGGCTGGTTGCAAATAGAGTGTAGCTAGTTTTGAAAAATTGTATCTAAAATTATATACCATATTAAATAAAGGAATACAAGGGCTCTGATAGTAATGACTGTCACACTGTATGAAACACTGACAACAAAGGTAAAGATTTACTCTTTTTTTTGACAGTTTTTTTTTAAATGCCAACTCACAAAGCAAGTATGGAGCATGAAAATCCTGAAACTTCAACAATCATTTTTAGTACATTATTAATATTTGACTCATATACAATTACATAAATTAGATACAGAATTTTAAGGGACAATGTCGATGATTCTGTTAGCAGTTTTCATATTCTTGATTTACAGTATCTTGACTTTCCTATCTCCAAGGGAAAAAAAAAATGTAATGAAATTTCATACCACAAAGTGTTAAACTCTTTCTATCATGGTTTTAAATTCCAGCTTTAAATTGAATGAGTTGAAGGGGAGGACTCTCCAAACAAACCACACTCTAAATTCTTCTACGTACGCATTAAAAAGTTTTACATCCCCAAGCCAAGTTAACAGTCGTTGACAAATCCATGGAATACAATGCCATGCTTAAAATACAGTAAGGAGAAAAAAAATGAAACTTTTTGCAGCTCTTTGCAATAACAGATATGGATATGAGTGTTAGCACAGTAACTCTGAATTATTCACATATATATGTGAATTATTCAATATGAGGCCACAGAAAGTAGACATGAGGAAGATTTCTTTTAGCTCTCTCACTGGGACCACTCTTTATGTAGCTAGTGAGACGATGCTGGATAGCCCAACTCCCCTGTAACCTGTGGAGCAGCAGAAGAGGCAGCACAGGAAGGGAAAGCTCCTAATATGCAGAAAACTTCTTCAACCCTGCAGTAGGAGGAGCTATGTCTTCTAAAATTGCTTTTGTAGCAGGTCCAATAGAGTCAACATAGCATATACATGCATTCACATTTCTCACCAGCAGCCTTGGCAGCTTTTCCCAACTCGCCAAGCAGCAAAGTATGTGCTTGATAACAGCAAAGTCTCAGACATTTCCAGATGTTACTTCGGTTAGCCTTTATACCCTAAATCCTAGAAAAGTGTTTTGGAATAACTAGTTATAACTAACATCCCTGCATACACAGAATTCCCTCCAATTCCTCATTTTATCATATAAGAAATGCAGGATCAGCCCTTGAAAGCTCTTCTTCACCAGAGTCTTGAAAACCCTTACAAGTGGAACAAATAGGATCTAAAAGGAGACATCTATCTCCCCCTACCTGCAGAGCCCTTTATCCTCCTGCCCCAGGGAACGACATTCATGGAACTACTTCAGTCTCAAAGATGAAATAAACTGAAATCTTACAACCTGCCACAGCCACAGTATACCAAACTATTTGGACTGGAAGTGTTTGAACCCCTCAACGAAGCCTGTTACTAAACTGACACATTTAGCCCAAGAGGTTTTAAAGACAATTTGCACATACCTTTCTATACTGGTTAAGAAATGACTGATCTGCTTTAACTGACTGCATCCCAATAATGGACTATCTGACCAACAGTACCCACCAAGAAACCATGCATAAGAAGGCTGTGTACAAGTCTCTAACTTTTTACTCTCTCAAGGGAAGAAACACGAGGTAATAACCCACAAATTTTTCTTTTTTGTCAAGATCCTGGATAGCCTTTGTAGATTTGTCTCATTCTGTGGAGACGGAAACGCTAAATACACAACAAAACCAAAGTCTTCACTAGTCACCCTTCCTTGAAAATTGCCTTTTACTGCTGTAGGAAATAGTATCTTATTATCACAAATTCATTAGAGCTGTGTCATCATACCTGGCTAACACCCCTCTAAGAAAGTTCAGGTTTGGTTTTGAACGAAAAAAAAAAAAGCCTATAGAAAAGCAGTGCAGCCTGATAGGATTCCTGATGCTTAAGGCTGACTTAAAAGCTTTTATTCCTTAACTTTAGCAATCACTCCTTCCATAGATAGGCCAAGTTCATTGATAGTTCAACTTCTGGCTGGAATGCGGAGGTTCATTTAGGCAACCCAAAATACACAATGAACAAGCACCTTAACTTTTCATGCTCTTTGTTCCTGGTTCCCCCTAAATGCTGGCCCTTCATACAGCTGGCGTATGTGCTGTGTGTTTAGGGGGGAGGGGACAGGAGAAGGGGGAAGACAGCTCACTGTACGTCAAAGCAAACCAGCAACCTAGCAACCATATATTAAAAGGTGTGTGTGTTTTTGTGGGTGTCTGTGTGCCAGGAATAACTGAAGCAGATATTATTCCATTTGTAATTCAAAAAATGTGAAAAGGGAAGGGGAGAAACTCCAGTTGCTGGTCTATTTCGGGATTTGTCAAAATCCACTTTCACAATACAGAGTCGTAACACTTTCTATCTCATTTTGCACAATCAAAAATGAAAGTCTGGACTTGAGCAAGTTCTTCGATTTGGTTTGAAAATAGATCCTTCAAAGCAGAAGCTGAACTTACTTCACGTACTATGCTTTCTGCCAGCTGGTAGTATGCAAAAATCAAAGGGGCAAAGAGGCTGCCTCAAAGATTTCCCATTTAGGTTAAGAGAATACTGTGTGTTACTTACAAATGTACAGAATATTTCTAGATAGCTACATTTAATTTAACAAACAGAAACATCAAAGATTCTCAGAGAGTGGAACTAGCTTTATAAAGATTCCCCTGAGTGAGAAATTTACCCTTTCAATTTTGCCAAAGTTTCTCATTCCACAAGACAACTGAGAGTTTAGATCAGCACATGCAAGCTCCCACCCCATCATATGCAGTCCCAAGGGTGCACATAAACTTCTGATGTGCGCTGTCCCACTACACCAGCATGTGCCTCTCTGACAGGGTGAGCGTCGGACACCAGGTGGAACTTTCATGCCACCAGATGAAAACGAATGAGTCCCTGTGTGGGGTGGAACAGAGAAGGGGGAACGGGGGAGGCGCCTCGGGACTGCACCCAACACCTCACCCCTCCAGCTACACTGCCCACGTTGCAGCTCCCAACAGCCCGTGGCAACCCTAAGGCGAGAGCACCCAGCCCACTGCCATCAACAGCCCCAGGGCGTCTGCTCCACCGCCACCTCGCCCAGGTGTCCTGGTCCACGAGGCTGGGCTCCTACCGCTCCTCACCACCACCGCACCGAACCATCACGGGCAGCAGGAGGGGACGGGAAGAGGGAGTTACCTTGTTTTTGACCCCGCAGTGGCAGCAGACAGTCCACAGGTACTTGAGGGTCCTCCACAGCAGGATGATAAACAGTCCCCCAAAGAAAGTAACCATGGATGAGGCGAGGAAAGCCCACCACATGCGCTGTCCGCGGCTATCGCAGGGCACCTCCATGGTCACCGGGATGATGAGCGCATCCATCTTGGGCACATTGACGGGGGAGGAGGACGAGTCTGTGTTGAGATTGTTGGCGTTGATATTGTTACTCATTCTAATGCCGCTGCCGCTGCCGCCCGAGTAGGAGCCGCCGCCGCTGCCATTTGCCATAGCTAACAGCGAGCCGGGCGCGCAGGGGCTTCCGAGAGCTCCTCCCGCCGCCAGCGCCCCCCAAAAAGCCCATCACCAGCCATATTGCTGCTGCTGCCGCCGCTGCTCAGCGGGGAAGGGATAAGGAGAGTAATAAAAATAAAAAGCCCCCAATCAAAACAAACAAAAAACCAAACCAACCAAAAAAAAAAAAAAAAAAAAAAAAAAAAAACAGGCAAAAAAAAACNAGAAAAGCGACCGCACAATTCCCGGGTCCCTCTCGGGAGCCGACAGGCCGGTGAATTCCGAGCGTCCTTTTTGTACGGCGAAAATAATATTTTTTTAAAAAATTAAAAATAATAATAAAAATATCGTCTCCTCCTCAGATTCCCACCCCGTCCTTCTCCCGCATACACAGCCCCTACCCCGCCCACCCCAAAAAAATCATCCACCACCACCACAAACTGATGCCTCTGAGCGTCTCTCCAAGATACCCAGCGCTGCGACCCCGCTGGCCTCAGCGGGGATCCCTCACTCAGCCTCCGCCGCGGATCCTCCCGGAGGTGATCTGTTATTATTGTTATTAGTCTTTAACTTGTTATTAGCGATACTCAGTCCCCCCCCGCCGCGCACCCTCCTCCTCCTCCTCCTCCTCCTCTTCCAAGTCCAGCCCCTTCCTCTCCTCTTCCCCCCTCGGTGCCGGCAGCAGCCTCCTGTGGCTCCTAATTCATCCTCCGCTGGCCCATCTGTGCGTGCGCTGCCGCTGCCGCCGCCTCCTCGCCCATCCTTCGGGAGCTCCCTCCAGGGCCCGGCTGTCGCTCAGGCTGTTGCTCCCACACGCGCAGCGGCGCCGCCGGCTCCCGCCCCTCCCTCTGTGCCGCCGGGGGACGCGACGGCCCCGCGCCCGCAGCTGCGGCCGCTCCGGGGGCGCATCAAAGGCCCCGCGGGC
>VWPU01005496.1:0-16062 GCA_013398955.1 Callaeas wilsoni
GCGCCCTCAGCGCCCTCAGCGCCGTCCCGCCCGCGGCACCGCCCGGGCACCGGGAGCGGGCTGGCGCTGCCGCCGGGCAGGGGTAGCTGGGATGGCGGGGAGAAATTCCGCCCCGTGAGGGTGTGAGGCCCTGGCACAGGGTGCGCAGAGACGCTGTGGCGGCCCTGTACCCCTGGCAGTGTCCAAGGCCAGGCTGGACGGGGCTTGGAGCACCCGGGGATAGTGGAAGGTGTGCCACGGCAGGGACTTGAGCGGGATGAGCTTCGAGGTCCCTCCCAACCCCAGCCGTGCGGACTCGTTGCCGAGAAATAGCGGATGAAATCCTCGGCTCCAGTCAAGCACGGGAAGGGCCCGGCCCGGCCCGGTGCCCCGTGCACAGCCCTGCAGCACCGCTGCCCCTCAGGCCCTGCCGTGCCCTGGGCGAGGCAGCACAGCGGAGCCAAAGGCAGCTCCCGGGCCCTGTGCCATGGCACTGACAAGATCACGGTTTCATAAGAAAAAGCAGTAACTGAAAAAAAGCACACCCAAGAAGGGTTCGGCACTCCCAGTTCCGGGATCTGGGGAATCAAATGGGAAACTTAAAAACATTCACTACCTTTTTCCTTCCCAACCTGTCCTTTCCAGAGGAGCAGCCCAGCTCTCCAGCTCTGGAGCACTGAGGCAGGAGCGAGGGAGGACAGAGGCAGCCACAGCTTGGGAACCACCAGCTTCTGTGGTCCCAAGCATGTCCCTGAGAGGGCAGTAAAGCAGGATCACAGGGTGGAGAGATTCTAGAACCATTCAGAAGTAAAAAGGCCCAAATAAACTGACAAGTTAAAAAATATTTATTTAATGTGAGCTTCTGCAGTTGACAAATACACAAGTCCCAGAAGGTTCAGCAGCAGCAAATGAAACAAAAATTTAATAAACAATGATTCCATCTTGGGTAAATTCATCCAGTAATTGCGTTTCCCAGTTACAATATGGAATACGAAGGCTGAAGGAAGCTCCTGGATTTGGGTTTAGGCAGTGCCATCATGCCCAGCTTCCCAGCAGCTCCCTGTGTGCCACCAACGCTGTGGGACACAGAGCTGGCACCGGAGGAAGCTGGAGCCTTCGAGCTCGGCAGCTTCTTGGTCCTTCTGTACCTGCCATAGCCACTGCAAAAATCAGAGAGAAGGTGTGCGTGAGACACCTGTGACACCTGCCCTGTCCCCTGCACAGCCTGTGCTCACACGGACACCAACACTGCATTTTCTAGAGGACTACACGCTCATTTTGTAAAATTATTTTTTTAAACACACATGGCTGCAAAATGACCTCACCTGCTGAGCTGGGAAAAGCCATTTGCTACAAAAACCAAGGAGCAGAATGATGAAAAATGGGGCAGGAAAGGGGAAATTCTTAGGAAGTGGCAGATCTGCCCTAGAAGCTCAAGACCAACCAACAGCAGATGCAGGTATTGCCTTGCATGATACAATCAGAGGGAGAATCTGAATTAACAAGGGGCTGAAGTTCAAATATTCCATCAAATGTTCAAAGTTTTAAGACCTCTTTATGATTTCAAGCAAGGAATCTGGTCAGCCTGCTGGCTATGGCAGGATGCTGAAATATAGTGTCCCTGCTTAGCTTGTGGCAGTCAAGTGTGAGGACAAGTGTTAAATATCCTTCCTCACCAGCTTTTTAAACCAAACATGCAGAAAAGCACGGCAGAGCAGTTCTTGCCAGGCACCCGGATAGTTTTGACACCATTATTTAAGCCATATTTAAGAAACGGCAGTGGGATAACTGCAGGTCTGGGATCATCACTATGCTGATGTGGGCAGAGAGAAGTGACAAGTGACCACAGGCACGTACCCTCTGGGGTGGAAGGGCTGGCTGCCACCAGCACTCGTCTTCTTCCTCTTGGAGTCCCTGGAGTTGGGCAGCCGTTTCCTTTTCCTCCTTTGGTTTGTGTTATTGCTGAAATAGCTGGAGGTTGTACCTGCATCCTCAGCTTCGCCATCGCTCCCCAGGGAGCCAGTGCTCCCCGTGGCTGCGTCCGTACCTGGGCAGGCAGCATCTTCTGCACCCAGAGAGGGAGGTAACACTCAGTCAAGGTATCACCTGGGCCAGTCACACTGTCACCAGAACACACTGGAGGTATCTGAACATCTGTCCTGGCTGTTCCTCACCTCCTCTGCACTGCCCCATCCCCAGTCTTTCGGAGATACCCTGAATTTAGCTGGTGGGAAGGTAGCAAAGACTTCAGTGTGTTCTGAAAGTGATTGCTCCCCTTTTGGAATTTATTAAACTGTAAGAATTAGTTATTTGTGATTAAAATTAGCTGACTTTTGAATCAAACGTCTGCTAGAGGAGGAGAGAAAGGCACTGAACAGGAAGTACTGTTGAGGTACAAAGCACACCTGGGATGGAGCATTCTGAGTACTTATCCATCACTTTAATTATTTCTGCACCGTATTTCTCCAGTTTGTCTTCTGTGACACCATCGATCTGCAGCAACACCTCCATGTCTGAGGACAAGGTTTCTGTAACACAACAAAGTACTCCTCAGACGTGTCAAACAAATAACCTTTATAAAGATTCCCTGAAGGAAATTAATTCCTTTCCGTGCCCCTCTATGCAGATGCCCCAAAGGACTTCTGAGAAATCTGACCTTACCTGCTATTTTCTTGAGGGTGGAAGTACTGAAAATATTGAAGTAATGCACATCAAAGACTTTGCCCAGGGTTTTGCACGTGTCTGTAAGTTCACTGAGGCACTGTTTAACCACCTCTTCCCGCTGGGACATCTTTGCCATGGAAGCCCTTTGCCTTCTGATGGCACTGGCACTCTCTGTCTCGTGGAATTCCACCTGTCAAAATGAGCCATCCATAACTCCTGCCAGGGACTTCCCGCACACCCTGACTGATAACACAGGAACACAGCACAGGAAACAGAAATATACTTTGATGAACCAAAAAAAGCCGTTTACCCAGTATACATTTTTTTAAATAATTTTTTACAGGCTACTCAACCACACCCAAGTTTCTTCTACAAAGAGCTGGCAGAGTTTAGAGAGAGGGAAGACCTCCCGAGGGCCCAGTTCCCAGCTGACTTCAAACAGAAGTCATTGGGGTAATGCTGAGGGCTCTGTCGGGCTCCAAACACAGCACTAAAGCAGAGAAGGCGCTGCCTCAAGAAACCTGGGACTGTTCCATGACCTTCATGAAGTGCATATTCCATCAGATCCCACCAAGGACTAGGAAAAAATAGAGCAGAAAATGAAGAAGGGAGTTCTGGTCCTTCTTTCCTTCGTAGCCATCTTTCTGTGGGGGTCAGAACTTTCTTTCACTGTCCAGCAGGCATCAGATGGGTGGGGGAGAAGAGAAAGATTAAACCTCTCCAAGCCTCTCAAACTCACTCTTTGCCCCACATTATTACTGGAACACTGGGCTAGGAATCACACGTGTCAGATTCTGCTCCTTGCACCTACTAGACGTTAGTTCAGCTGGAGGCAAACTGTGTTTAAGCTACCCGAGGGCATATGCTAAAGGAAAACTGCAGCACCTTCCTTAAAACAATGCCTTCAAGAAACAAAATAGTTACACACCTGTAGCGACCCATCCAGCACAGCCTGAGCTCGCTCTCCCAGAATGACATATGCCACTGCCTGGTCATTAGCTGTGATGTACAAATCCTCATCCAGGATCTTGTCCAGGACCAGTTTTCTAAATAGCCTTTCAGCATTGTGCCTGGAATAGGCAGCCCCCTTCCCAAATATTCCAGACTGGATCTTGGCACTCGTTGAACCTGTGCAACAGAAAGCATAGGATGAGCCTGTGCTCACGAAGCCCATGTACATGTGCATTTACAGACCTGTGGGAGATTCCCAAGGCAGTCTCTTCACATTCAAAAAAGCCTTTAAACACTGGAAAACCAGTATTATCACTACAGCAATTGAAATGGATTAAATCTTCAGTTTCATTTATTTTGGATCACCTACCACCAAGAGATTCTTGGGAAGATTAATTTTGCAAAATACACGTTCTTTTAAATGCCTGCTGGCATTGTACAACCCTCTGGACTCCTGGTCAGGGATTTGTGCACCAGGTTATTCAGGAGTTTCTGGGAGAACAGACTCACCTAAGAAAATGTCCACCATCATGTTCAGGGTGTACCTGCCAGAGCCTGGGTTCCTCTTCCCATTCATCCGCCCCGCCTGCCAGCAGTGCTCTCGTACAAACCGCACGATGTTCTTCACATCCTCGGTCACATTCCTTGATTTATAATCCTGTTAAATCACACTTGATTAGGACATGCCATTACGTGCTTCTGCCCTAATCCAAGTTGTTACTGACAACCTCAGTTTTCATTACTGAGCCTTTCTCAGCTGTGAATTGAGTTTGTTCCAAATACAGAAACCATGATTTCCTAGTTAGTAACCTACAGTGATACAGTCACAGGGATTCTGGATGTGATAATACAAAACCAGTCCCGCTGATTGTATACAATCTCCATGGAGTTATTTGTGTAGAGTGAGGTGCAAGATTGCTGGGTAAATACTGGGAATCAAGGTAAATCATTTGGAAAGCATTCTTGTAATTATCCTGCCATGCTGTAGAACTTACACTTCCAAAATGCATTAAAATGAGACTGAATATGCATTGTCCTGGTCAAATTTGGTTCCAATCACAGCTATATAAGGGAATGCTTCAAACACAGAGCTGAGAAACAATATCCACAGGTACAAAACTGATCAGGATCCCTGCCCTGCCTGCCTCGGCAGCTGCTTTCCCTCCTGCTTCTGGCACTAAGTTTGCATAACCCCAAATGTTTGGACCACCTTCAGCACAAAGGTGACTCAATGTGGCCCTCACGCTGCTCTGGCAGCACAAAGCTGCCCTGAAACCATCAGGACAGGAACTGAAGGGATTTCCCCATAGCCATCGCAGTGGATCTGATATTAGCGCCTGCCTCCCACGAGGAACATCCTTATGCCTCTGACAGGAACAGGAGCATCACAAGTCCATGGTTAACCCCCAAAAATAACTGGAGGCATCACAAAAATACAAGACTTTTATTCCTTTTCTCCATTTGCCTCTCCAAAGGTCGTGTAACCACTTTTTGATGCAGCTAAATACAAAATCAGTTTAACACGACTACAAATAAAACCTGTGGGGTTTACCTTCTTTCTACTGCAGTTATCACAAATCACTTCTGGGTGATCTTTGCAGAAGGTGGGGTTGAAGTTGGTCTCCCCGAAGTAGGCGAGCAGCTGGACACGGCGGCACTCGACCACATTCTCACAGTAGTGCACCATGCTGTACAGGTTGTTGAAGTGGGTCTGCCTCGTGTGGCTGTTCCCGTCCTTCTCCACTGGAACACAGTAAATTCAACGGTGTTTGTTAGAGCTGCACCTCTGTGCTTTCATGGACCGTGAAAAAAACCGCAAATTGGCTTTGCTTAAGAAAAGATGAGTGGGTTACTACAGAACTGATGTAGGACAGATTTGATCTCTGAAGTTTTTGAGAATGGAGAAGGGAAATAAGCCTAGAATGCAAAAAGTCAAGAGAAGGGTATGAGATGAAGTGGCCTCAAGTTGTGTCAGGAGAGGTCTAGATACCAAGAGGTTCTTGATACCTAGACCTCTTGTATCTAGAGGTCTAGAGATCAAGAACAGTTTCTTCATAGAAAGGGTAGCAAAGCCCTGACACAGGATGCCCTGAATGGAGTCACTATCCTCGGAAGTGCTCAAAAAACATGTGGATATGGCACTTGAGGACATGTTTTAGTGGTGAACAGGGGAGTGGAGCTGGTCTGACAGTTGGACTGTACGATCTTAAAGGTTTTTCCAACCTTAACAATTCCATGATTCTGTGAAGCAGCGTGGTTTTGACTAAAATTAAGTACAAGTGACAAAAATCCTGCTCCTGCCACCTGAATGAAAACCATCCAAGTAAGGATTCCCAGTTGTCCCCTCCTTGCAATACAAAACTATCCACGGCACTCGTAAAAGAGAAATAACACAGGCTAAATGAGACCAGTGACAATGTCACTGCTGTCATGTCATCTCCAAGCTCCCAGAACTCACTCAGGATGAGCCTTCTCAGCCTGGTCACATCACTGTAGCTGTAGAAGAGCAGGCAGTGAGACATCTCTCCGTCCCGCCCAGCTCTGCCGGACTCCTGGTAGTAACCTTCTATGGATTTGGGAAGGGATGCGTGGATAACGTAGCGCACATCGGGTTTGTCAATGCCCATTCCAAAGGCAATTGTTGCACATATCACCTGGGAACGGGATTATAATGTTCTAGACATACGTTATGGAAATTACTCCTGCAACACTGCACGGAAAGCAGACAAGTCACCTGGATTAGGAAACCTGGAGGACCCGGAATTTCAGTTTAACAGTGCAGAACAAGTACAAAACAGCAACACCTCCGCTCCTGTCAGAGGAGCCACTCCAGACACAGGAAAAGCCCCAAATTCCAGTCTCTGCCCAGCGGTGTGCCAGGAGCTGTTTCAGCAGCCCTGCACTGCCCAGGTCCTCCCTGCTGGAGTAGCACACCTTGGTGCAGTGCTACAACCTTTTATTCACAAAATTCCCAGTGAAAGGTCCCAGCAGGTCTGTTGGGATCAGTTACTCAATACTGCAGACATTTGGTGATAACACTGCACAACTTCCCTTTCATTTCCCAGGCCAAGAGGGATAAAAGTGCCCAAATTTTCTTCCCTTTTCCTCCCAGTTTTTCTTCACCTGGCATCCCTCCTGATTAACCCACTTCTGCTGCACGAGATCCCTGTTGGAATCGGTGAGGCCGGCGTGGTAGGCCAGGGCAGCCAGCCCCTCCTTCTGCAGGATGGCTGCTGTGGTGTCGCATTCGTGCCGGGAAAGGCAATAGATTATCCCAGAGTCATCTGCAAATAGATGGGAAAAGAAATGTGAGCTACCATACAGTTTTATTCCCTTTCCCTGCCCAACAGCCAAACCTGCCAAGCAGATACTGACCTCTCTGCATTGGAATAAAGACAAGAGTAAAGATAAACCTGCTTCACTATAGAACTTATTTTATTAATATCAGATAGTCTTGGTAGCTTTTCCTACCCAGTCTTTTGGGGCTTTTGGTGAGGTGGAATAAAGAAACGTTTTCCTCATCGCTATTGTGCAAACTCAGGATTTAGAATACATGAACAAAACCTATTTAATTCAAGAGTTAGAGCAGTTCAGTCAACGCTCTCTGAGGGTACAGCATGGGAGAAGCTCTGAGGGAGCTTGGTGCAATCCAGTTCCAGCAGCAGGAGCTGCAGGACTCCAAAGTGAGTCTAGAAAGATGCAAATCTCTGAAGATAGCTTCAGGGGAACTACAGATAAGCAGACCAATTAAACAATTAAGATGTTGGGTGACCTTTATACTCTGAAGACATGATGCTAAAAGCTCTGGCAGACTCCAGAAAGGTTATTCAAGAGCATCACCATAATTTACTCTTCCATCTTAACTTAAATTCTCAACTTTAGAATGCACATAAATCTGATTCCCATTTTCAGTAACATCACTTTACCTCCATCTTGCTTTTCTGGTAAATATATCATTATCATAGCATTATACAAGCTTTTGCTGCCTTGAGAAGTGGTTCATGAAAAGGCCTGTGGGCACCATGCTGCTCAGTACTCACGGGGGTGATATTTTTTAATCCATTCCAAGCAATCCATCGCCACCTTCTTAGGCTTCTTGGGCAACACATCATATTTCAAGTTATGCCTGTTGAAGCTCATTGTAAACCTGAAATGTGACAGTTCATGGTGTTTGTCAGCCCTATGGGTATAGTTATCTTGTGTTAAACAGCTTCCTTCATCGTGCAAGGAAGGGCTTGGCAAGTTTTTTATTTCTTATGTTAATACTTTGCATCTTATTAAATTCCATGCATGCATTTAATTTCATCAGATACAGCTACACAAGGATTTCAGATGGGCCTGCGATGCTTTTTTTACTTCACGAAGTTTTCCACTCAAAACTTCTGTGGCGCAAACAAACGGTTTCAGAAACCTGCTGAGCAACTCACACTTGTGGTTTCAGCATCTCGAGCTGATTCAGGATGTCCTTCTGCACGCGGGGGTTGGCAGTGGCAGTGAGGGCCATCATGGGCACAGAGCGGAACTTCCTGCGGAGCATGTTCAGGCGCTTGTAGTCTTGTCGGAAGTCGTGGCCCCACTGGTTGAAAAACAAAATTTAAGTGTAACAAGAGTAAGATGCTCCAACTGAGTCTTGGCATTCCCAAAAACAAGTGGAGGTTTTACCTGGCTGACACAGTGGGCCTCGTCAATGACAAAACGTGCCAAGAGCTTCCTGTCGTAGAGGTTCTCCAGGGAGGACATCAGTCGGCTGCTGGCACACACCTGGGATACACCACCAGTGGCAATGGAAAAAAAATACCTGGGCTAAAAGTGTCAGCTGGCCTCACTGAGAATACAGAAACACCTGTCCTACGCTGCAGAATTAACCTGTGCTGCGCAGCTGAATCTTCAAGGCACAGAGATGGTGCCAGTCAGCTGCGTTTAACCAAGCAGCTGGTGTGGGATCTCCACAAGGTTCTGGGATCACATATCCCAAAGCCCCTCATTCTGAGGAAATTTCAGTAAATTTAAATGACTTACATCAGGAAACACAGAGAAAAAGAATGCTGAAGAGAGAAACACAATCAGCACACTAACCAGCCCCCTCTTACAAAGCTCTTGTGCAATTACGTATTTTTAAGGCAGTATATAATGCAGCCCAAGGCAAGCTCTGACAATCTCCTATCACCCTGAGAGTGCTGTATTTTTCCTGTACTACCTATTCAGAGCAGTCCGGATTTAGTAGCTACTGGACAGTGATTAACACTAATATGTAGCAAGATAGATTGAGATAGGTGGGCATGTGAGTTTGTTTTAAGAATTTACATTTTACAGACATACTCAGTTCTTATCCGTGGGTAATTACTGATTGAAATTAGCTACACCCATCAGATTCTTAATGAACTATCTAAAACCTAACAGTTTTTTTCCCCAGAAGCCTACTCTGAGTGCAGTCTTTTAGCACCTCACAGCAATCCCCCCCTCGTAGCCTCTATGGTTTTACAGCTGAAGATGAAGTACAGACCTTCTCGGGCGTGACATACAGCAGCTTTATGACAGGGTCTTTCTTTGACAACTGCATGTAGATTTTTGAGGCATCAGCATCTGTTCTGTCACCAGTCAGGTATGTTGCAGCGATCTACATTCAAAACATATAAACATATATATTGAGTTTTATTACATGCAAAACAGAAGAACCTCCAAATGCAGCCCTACCTCTCATTACAAACCAGTTCCTAAGCAGTCAGCCTTGGGCACACACGTTTGGGAACACAGATCTGAGAGCCCTGGGCTAGGGGAAGGTCTCCCTGCCCGTGGCGAGGGGTGAAATAAGATGAACTTCCAGATCCCTTCCAACCCAAACCATTCTGGGATCCTGTGACCTCCTGCACCTGCATTTCCGCTCTTTGTATCAAGTTTCCAAAGATGTTTAGCACCTCCAGAACCCCCCTAACGCAGGAACCCTTAGTGCTCATTCCCTCTGCAGTCAGGCTGTGGGAGCACTGACCACTCACACAAGGAGCAGCAATAAATCCAGTGGTCACACTGCCAAGATATTCGAGTTCATCCAATTTAGTTCTTCCCAGGCAACTTCCTGTGCCATTCACAGTGTCCATCTAATCGATTTATGCAGTTTATATTCGGGAGACACGGGATTTGCTGTAAAATTTCACATTCCTAATCCAGTTACCTGCAGTTTCACTCAATAAAGCTGCTGGAACTTACATCTAAAGTCTTCAGCTTCTGAACCTGATCGATGATCAGCGACCTCAGCGGAGAAATGACGACCGTGACGCCGGCAGAGACACAGGCTGGTAACTGGTAGCACAAGCTTTTCCCACCTCCTGTGAGGATGAGACACAACACAGCAAGTGTCAGGTATCAAGAGAAAAGGGATAGAGATCTATTTCTTATTTCCCATTTTACAGCACTTTTGGAAACAATAAATTTCTACCAATGCCTCCCACAAAGTGACACCTGTAGGATAAGAAAGAGTTACTGTGCGAATTATTAAGGAAGGCAGAAACTCAATCCTCTCACTCAAAATACCCCGATACAACAATGCTCCTGAAATCCCGCAGCCACAGAATTCCAGCAGCACAAAGGCACAGGAGAAGAGAAAAGCTCGTCCCAAAGCTTGCAAAAGGAGCTGCAGGTCTGTAGCCTGTGCTGTGGGAGCACGTACCTGTGGGCATGAGGATGAAACAATCCTCCCCCAGCAGAGCAGCATTGATGGCCTCCAGCTGGTTTGTCCGGAAACAGTGCAATCCAAACTTCTTGTGAAATATATTCATCATTTCTTCAGAATGAGGAAATTTCATACCCCTGAAACGCTCCAGCGCAGGGTTATGAACCACTGGATCTGGGAGACAAAAAAAAATATAATTACAGTAAGTTACAACATCAAGGTATGGAAGAAATTGTTCCCTGTGAGGGTGGGAGGCCCTGGCACAGGGTGCCCAGAGCAGCTGTGGCTGCCCCTGGATCCCTGGCAGTGCCCAAGGCCAGGCTGGACGGGGCTTGGAGCAGCCTGGGACAGTGGCAGGTGTCCCTGCCATGGCAGGGGTGGAATGAGATGGTTTTTAAGGTCTCTTCCACCCCGAACCATTCTGTGACTCTGATTTTCACCTCCCCTTTCACCAGCCTGCCCCTACATTAACCCAAAATGACACTGACCGTTAACCCTGGGTCCCAGGGGGATTGAGTTTGCTTCCACAAACCCACTTCAGAACATTATGCAGCAAAAACCGTTGTACAGCTTTGAATCAAAAACTGCAGAATCACTATTTAACTAAAACACAGAAACACCCTCATTTCCAATTTTAGCAGCTTCATTTCCCAGCAGCCTGAAACCTGCACAGGAGGGGAATATTCAAGTTTGGCATCATTTGGAGGAAAAAAAAACCCAAGATGACTTTGCAAGAAAGGAACCAAAAGAAACTTCCACAGAAACAAAAGGCATTGATGTGATCTGTAGTAGTTACTCAGTGTTAGATTTAAAAAGAAATAAATAAGAATTTAAAAATGGAAAAACCCAATAATCCTCATGAGTATAATTTACCTGGATGGTTCTTTGTTGCCATCAGGAAGCCTGGCTTTGGAGCAGCAGGACTGGATCCCACAGCCGACCCTTTGGCTCTGGACATAATCTTGGACAGGAGGGATTTGGCAGGTGGCCCTTCCCCGACAGGCCGACACAACGGCGTCAGCGGCGCCTCAGGTGCTGGAACAGCCACCGAGCTCTCCCAGTCCTCATCAAAGTCATCGATGTCAAAGTGATCCAGGTCGAAGTCGGGATCATTTGTACCCAAGCTGTTCCCTGCAGGACTGGCAGTGGGAGCTGTGCCCCGAGCCTTCAGGGTTGTGCTGGTCAGGGGCTGGTTCCCATGCCGCGTTCCCGGGCTTCTGTCCCAGCTACTGCCGTAGGACTGGAGGCTGAGGGAACCTCCCTCCCTGCCGCCTCCCTTGGGACAAGCCAGCTCTGCAGTTCCTGGGCAGGGGATCTCCTCAGCACTTTGCTTTGAAGCACTAGAGGTGTCCAAGGTTTGATTTGTTTTGGCAGAAGAGTTGCTGGAATGAACAGAAAGCACCGATGGGAGGTTTGTGGATTTGGGGGAGTTTCTGTCAGAACTGAAGCTCCAGCTTGGGCCAGAACCTGGGCCAGCACGAGGGCATGCACGAGGGCCCTGCTCCATGGGAGACTTCCAGCTTCTAGCAAGAGTGGTGTTTATGCCATTTTGGTTCAAACTGACAGAATTAGCCAGCAATTTTCTCCTGGGAGAGATGACAAGGGAAGGAAGAAGAAAAAAAATATATTTAGTCACAAGCAATGATTTACCAAGTTCTACAACATTCACTAAACAGCTTTATCTCACTGCTCTTAAACATATTAACATATGTTGGTTCCATCGTGTTCTGAGTCATCACGTTCGAAAATGATTTCAAACAAATCTAGGGAAGAGAGAATACCACCAGAAGAAACTAATGACAAAATCATGACATCATCTCTACAGACATAAAATATAAGAATTCCTAAAAGCAAGGAACACATCCAGGCAAGGTAGAACATAAAAAATAAATCCTTAGAGGCAAAATCTGAAATTAAAAGTATGCCTGAACTAAATTATGTTTCTAGGTACTTTCTAAAGACTATGTCTGACTACAGCAGTAAGAAAGAAAATAAGTTGTTGTACTGAGAACATTTACAGAAGCTCATAGTCCCAGTCCAGGAAAAAATCTAACCAAAATCCCAAATCCCAATACTTTGTCCATGTACTGTGCCATCAGATGACACAGGAGACAAAGCAGCAGGTTGTGGTAGCAATTCCACTGGAAGATGACAAGTTCAGGGATATAGGAGAAATCACCATCCCTGCAGTCAGCAAGAGAGGAGACAATACCAGGTGAATGCCTGTGGCACGAGAACTGAGCGGGACACCTGGCAGGTCACGTCACATCACATCAATCACATCACATCAATCACATCACATCAATCACATCACATCAATGACATCACATCAATCACATCACATCAATCACATCACATGTCTGTGCAGAAGCACCTGGTGCCAGGCACCTCCTGACTGACTGTGGGACCGGATCCTTCCCTCTGGCAGAGCACAGGGACCGCTACCACTGGCAGCAGTTTGGGGTATTTTGTTCCTTCCCTCAGTTAGTAAGGTCAGGTTGTTTCCAGCCCCTCCTGCCCCGTTCCCAGTGTGCTGGGGACACCTGCAGGCAGCTCCCTGCTCCACAGAGCTGTTCCAGCCTACCTGAGGTCCCTGTGCTGGAGCAGGGCTCTGGCACAGCCCAGGGCCTGCAGCTCCTGCAGGGGGATGGCATCCACCAGCTCACAGATGGCCTCCATGACTCCGTACAGCTGCGGGGCCACGGGCACAGCCTCACCTGGCACAGGGAGGGAGTTCAGCAGTCATTTTCATTAAAACACCTGTCAAGAAGATACCACTCTCCCAGAGGACAGTACGTTGCAGTAAATCAGTCTAAACAATTTACTTCCAATATATTTTGTAGTCCATTTGCATAAGAAAACTGTTTCTGTGTGCAGGAACTCAACAAATCTACATATTTTTGCCCTTGTCTTTTATTATCTGTCTATAATCCAACTATTTATGTCAATTATCCATCTAGAGATGTTTATTCTCCATCTGTTAGTTAATGCTCCTGGATTACACAGGATAATTAATAGTTGCAAACTAGCCCCAAAATCAGAGATATGAAATTCCAAAACATTTTGTGTACCTGAATGCCCTGCAGTGGGATCACCTCCAGGATGTGTTGTGGGAACCTTCTCCTGCCTGGCCTCAGAGCTGCCAGCTGTGCATCTTCCACCAGTGGGAGAGTCTCTGAAAACACTCCTAACACCAAAAGAAAAAGCCATTAAAGTACAGGTAACTGTAAACTGAGGCATTTCCATATAACAGCAGGATTTAAGATGTGTGCAAAAGATAAATTCCTCAAGGAGCAGGTAGAACCCAAGAGCTGAGCAGTCACTCGTCCTGTGTTCCGACATGTAGAATCTTGTCCCAGTAATTTCCTCCCTTCCCACTACAAATGTAACTCTGCTTTTTTCTGAAGTGAAAGCCACCTAAAACATCAGCCATAAAATCAGTATTTGATAAAGCATTAATTGCAGCTGCCAGCCATTAACCTGCCAAGCAGCAAAGAGACACAAACTCAGTCTGTACCTTCTTCACAAGCAGAAGTTTTGGGGTTTTTTTGGTACTTTTCTAACGGTGCAACAGATGGTTTTAGCAGTGAACTCTGATCACCTGACACTTTGTACAGAAGGGGAGAAGGCAGGCAGCTCCTCCTCAGGAGAGGGAGGGATGATGTCCAGGTCATCCTCCTCGAGCTCAGCACCTGCCAAGGGCCAGGTGACCTCATCCAGTTGTGAGGGGCTGTTCCCAGCCCTCTGTGGCTCCTGGCCCCGAGCACCTTCAGCACCAGCAGCTGCAAGAGAAGTGGATTAATACTGCTGGGTAACGTTGGACACTCAGCCTGCCACAAACAGAGGAGAGGAACAGTTAGCAGACAGATTTCAAAACACTCATTTGATACGGTTCCTGACTTTTAAAGGATAAAACTTAGTGCTCCCTTTTCTCCCCCGTTAAAAACAGACAGACGAATCCCCACAAAGCCTCGTTTGGTGGAAAAGTGATACAGCTAAACCTACAGTCACCTGTCCCTGGCAGAAGTGAAACGCTCAAGAGGTCTATTTTTCTGCAATAATTTTCTATAAAAAGTATTTGTATAAAAACCTATTTTATAAAAAGCTCCTATTATATTAACTCCTAGCTTTAAAAGAGTGCAGACTCATCAGCTGGCACAGTCCCTGTGCTGGAATTGGAAGGTAAATGTATGTGTATTGTGTCTTAAAAGACAAATCCTACAAAGAAAGGTCAATATCATTAACTTATTAAAATTAATTTCACAGAGGAAGGAAAAGACAACAATTATGAACAGAAATAGAGTTCACAAATCTTTTCACCATTCAGTGTAAGGGCAGCATCCCACAACACTCTTCGATGTTACTCTGTTGCATAAACATGTTAATTTCCCAAATAAAGGTCCAAAGTTTCAAAACCCAGCAGGTAAGGAATCTAAAACAGAGCAGTTCTGTGGGACAGAGCTGCCAAAGCAATGACAGGCAGGACTTTTGTGATCATAATTGAGGGTTGGAGTTCTTTTGTGGTGTTTATGATGTTTGTGTTAAAAATGGAGAGATAACACTTTTTCTGGTTTAATATTTCATTTAGGTATAAGATGACTTTATGTCTCTTTTGTATGAATTTTGTAATGAATTTTCTCTCCATAACATCCCTATAGATTATTGATCGTTTCAGGAACGCCAAGTGGGAAGTCTTGCAACTCCGGTACACGAGCAGCTGCTACTCCTGCACCGGCAGAACGCTGCACTGCTTCCAGGCTGCGGGTACCCAAAACGAAACCCAGGAACCTAAATAAAATCCAGGGCTGCTTGCCAGTCGCGAGCACGCATCTCCCTCTGATTTTTGACCAGCCAAGCCAAGTCCTCTGGGTGCAAACACAGATTTTCTTCCAGCTCAGCGGTACGTTCAAAGAACCCGTTACCTGGGCCAGCCCCAGCCCGGTCCGCAGCCAGAAGGGGGTCAGCAGGTGCCTCCTCCCAAAGGCCGTCCCCCGCAGCCGAGCTCCCGCTGCAGGGAGCGCAGTCCTCGAGGCAGATCACGGACTGCTGCGTGCAGGGTCGCTGCCCGGCCTCCGGCGCTGCCTCCTCGCCGCGGCTGCCGGGCCCCGCGTCCCCCGCCGCGCTCCCGGGAGAGCCGGGCGAGGCCGGGCGGGGGCGAGGCCGCGGGGGCTCCTTGCGGGGGGCTCGCAGCCCCTTGGGAAACGCGACGGGTGCCCGAGAGAACTTCTTTTCGATTCCCGACAGGTCAAAGTCGTCGATGTCGTCCCACTCATCGCCGATGACGATAACGGGGCCGGCAGCAGAACCGGTGCCGGCGTTCCCGGCGGGAGCAGCGCTCCCCGCCCTCGCCCCGGGAAGCGCGGGGCCCTCGGCCGCCTCGGGAGCCGCGGCGGGGGCCGGGGGGGCACAGGCCGGCTGCGGGCCGGGGCTGCCGGGGGGAGCACAGCCCCGCGCCGCCGCTTTTCTGTCCGGCAGGGCCGAGGCGGGCGAGGCCAGGGAGGTGTTCACGTCCTTGTCCCTCAGCACCGAGGCGGCGGCGAGGCCCCGAGGTGCCTTCTTGAAGGTGAAGCCCCTGCGACGAGACGAGCCCCCGTCACTTGCCGGCCCGCTGCAGCCGCCCTGCCCCGCTCCCCAGGCCCGGTACTCACGGCGGGCGGTCCCGCGGCGGTGCCGGGGCGCGGAGGGCCCCGCGGGCCGAGTGCCGCCGCAGCTGCTCCCGCAGGTTGTTCTGCGGCACCGCCGCCATCGCGGGGCCGCCCCGCCGCCAGGGGGCGCTCTGCGCGCGGGCCGCGCCCCCCCCC